>JAMLFY010000780.1:0-24000 GCA_030441495.1 Dalbergia oliveri
TGAGTTCTATTTCTAGCTCATAAAAGATGAAGCTTTTAGTCTCTTTGAAAAATTTTACAAAAGGACAGAAAATGAAAAAGGAACTTCTATTGTTTCTATTAGAAGTGACCATGGAATTGAGTTTGAAAACCATCTATTTGAGTACTTCTATGATGAAAATGGAATTGCTCATGACTTCTCTTGTCAGGGACTCCATAAAGAAATAGAGTTGTTGAAAGAAGAAATCGATCTTTACAAGAGATGGCTAGAGGAATGATTTGCGAAAATGATTTACCAAAATATTTTTGGGCCGAGGCTATAAATACAGGTTGCTATGTATTAAATAGAACCTTGATCAAGCCCTTAATTAAAAAAAACCCTCCTTATGAGCTTTAGAATGGGATCACGCCAACCTTGCACTATCTTCATATATTTGGGTACAAGTGTTTTATTCTCAATAATAAAGATAATTTCAGAAAATTTGATGCTAAAACTAATGATGAAATATTTCTTAGATATTTGTTAAAAAGTAAATCTTATAGAGTATTTAATAAGTGTAACACCGATTTCCCGTATATAAATAGAAATGCCCTGAGGTCATTTTACCAAAATGAGGTCGCGATCCATCCTCGAGGGATGTTTTTGTGATGATAGGGGATTGTGTATGTTATGTGTGGTAATAGAGAAGAATCTCATTTTGAGTTCAACGCGGAATTACCAAAATGCCCCTGGCGTTTAACCTCGTTTTGGTGCATTGAACCCGGACTTCACCAAAAGGTTTTAAATGATGTTTTTAAGTAATGTTTTGTGTCGAGATAAGCCCGGGGGCAGGTTTAGTGAAAAATTACCGTTTTACCCCTAGCTAAGTGCATTATGGCCTGAATGACACAATTAGCAAAACCCAAGCAATATTAGACTCTAATTAAATATTAGTAAATTCTAATTACTAGTCTAGAGTCAAAATAATTAATCAAGGTTGATTAGAACCTAAGATTGCTTAGAGAAGCTCAAAATCCTATTCTTGAATTTAAGACATTATGTCACATTTTCATGAATAGTGTTTTCTCTCTCCAATTCCTTAAATCATGGAATTGTGTCTATGATTTGATTTGACTAAAGTATGGTTTTAATTCTCTAATTTAGTATGACCACTCCTTAATCAAGTCTTGAACCACCTTAACTAGCCATTTTATCACCTAAACACTTGCTCACAAATGCCTAATCAAAAGCTTAATCAAAGAAACACCTAAACACATCCTTAAACCACAATTACATGAGCAAATCATCCTTTTTCCCCCTTGGCTGAAATGTTGGCTGAATTCATGCTCTCCATTTGTGCACTCCAAGCCCATACCTTAAGCCATGCCTTGCCCATGCCTTGCCTATACTTCCCACCATACCTCACCATGCCTCCATAAAGCAATTTCTCTCACCTCATGGAACATGAGGCCAAGCCATCCTCCCCAAATCATCCACAAGGTCTCATTCCCTCTATAAATACCATGCTTGGATGAACTTGGTTGCATTTTGTTCATTTGCCAAGATTAGCTTCAAAGAGTAATCTTGAGTTCTTTCTTTCTCTCAAGACTCAAGAGTTCCTTTCCTTTTCTTCATCTCTTCAAGCTCACAAAGAAAACACATCATCTTCTTTTCCTCCTTGCCTTGGTCGAAAATCATCAAGCATCAAGGAAGAAGTTGTTCTTCTCAACTTGCTTCAAGAACCAAGCTTTCCTCTTCACCACTAAGTAGGGAGTTTTCTTTCAAGTTCTTTCTTTTCCTTACATGTTCGGCCTTCAAGGCCATTGATGATGTTTCATGATAACTTGATGATGAGAGTTCTAGATGATGACTTTGAGTTCATCACAATGAAACCTCTAAAGCTTGAAAACTTGGTCTTGGACCATAAATGATTTCAGTTTCCTTTCCTTTCCTTGTTCAAGTTTTCAGTTCTTGTTTCCTTTTTCCCCTTAATGGTTTCGGTTTCCATTTCCTTTTGTTATAAAAAGTTTGATATAAATGTTAAGTAGATCACTAAAAGTTGTTTGAAGAACTTAATCACATGTTTTCAAAAAGCTCTAAGCTTACCCTTGCCAACCTTAAAGTTGGTCGGCCGTTCTAGAATCCACTAGATTGAAGCCTATGAGCAATAAAATAAAGAATATGAAGTAGGTTCCTTTATGTTTGTTTTTATGAATGTTGAGATTTATTTTCTTAGTTATGTTACAATGTTGGTTTTTAATCATGGAAATATGATAATGATTTCAAAGAAGTTTTTAGAAAGGTATGATAAAGTGTTTTTGGAAAGGAAGGATACTTGATAATGTGTTAGAAAGTTTAGTTTTTCAAAAAAGGATTCTGGTAATCGATTACTGGTCTATGTAATCGATTACCAGAAGCAATTTATGAGATTCTGGGTTCTAGTAATCGATTACCAAGAGGTGCAATCGATTACCAAGGGTGTTCTCCTTACCCAAACCAAGTTCAGACTCATGTAATCGATTACCATTCATGTAATCGATTACCATGATGTCCTTTTCCAAAACAAGTTTTGTCTGGTACGATACCAGCACCTGTAATGAACCCAGGACCTAAATGTGCCAAAAATGAGTGTTTTGATTTTAATGGGATGAACCTATGATATGGATGCTTATGTGATGTTGCCTTTTTACATGATTCCTTAATGGAAATGTACATGATATGATGAAATGAAATTATGATGAGAATGCCTATGTGTATTGAAGTCTTACTTGATTATTTACTTGAAATGTATATGACGTGATGAATGTTACTTGAAATGTTATAACGTTGCATATGAGAAAAGTATATGGTATGTTTTAAGATGATTCCATGCTCATGTTGCATAAATGATATGTTATATGATGAATTATGATTGTACGCTCATGTTGCATCCATAGAAAATATGTTAATGAGGAAATGATCCCATTATGACTTCCCGAGTTAAGGGTTGTCGGGTGATCCAGAGAAAAGAGATATGTTAATGTAAAAGTTATGTGCCGAGACGCATTTCTCCTGCTACGGTGAGAGAAAGTAAACCCGTGGGGGTATGGACGTCGAGCCATACCGAAGCGGACAAAGTCACTGGTTTTAACCAGTTGATGCGTTTCGAAGAAAGAAAAAAGATATGTTAATGTAAAGGTGATACGAGACGCATTTCTCCTGCTACGGTGAGGAGAAAGTAAACCCGTGGGGGTATGGACGTCGAGCCATCCAAAGCGGACAAAGTCATTGGTCTTAACTAGTTGATACGTTTCCAAGAAAGAAAAGAGATATGTTAATGAGGAAATGATCCCATTATGACTTCCCGAGTTAAGGGTTGTAGGGTGATCCAAGAAAGAGATATGATTCCCCCTATCTCTTCCGTATAAATCTAGCGACGGCTAGTTAGGATGAGCTCATTCCTAGGCGATAGGTGATGAGGAGTTTTGGTGACCATGATAAAATCGCGGGCCGGCATGTTGGGTGGATTTTAGTGACCATGATGAGGGTGGAATAATGGAAAAAGTTATGAAAGGAACTCACAAGTTCAATTATGATAAAGTAAAAGATGTACATGCACACGTTTTGTTGATGTTTCATTGATACTTTGATTAAGTAATATGTGCTATCTATGTGTATTGTCATGCTCAAGTATTGCCATCATACATAGAATATATGTTGCATTCATGTCATTAAGACCCATGTTAAAAGACACCCACTTCGGATAAAAAGAACTTGAGAAATGTAAAATTGAATCTTATGCATGCACACCCTTTCATAATAAGACCGAAGTGGCTGGGGGCGACGACGATGACACTTGTGTTAGAGTCGGAAGCCTCCTAGAATCTTATATAGATTTCTCATCCCTTTTCCTTTCTTCCGTGTCGTCTCCAGAGGCGAGTGATGCGGATGTTCGTGATCCTTTGTGAGGCGCAAGTTTAGGAACCACGTACCCATAGAGAAGGCGGAAGCGCGAAGATTAGTCTAGAAAAGTTATAGTAATGTCTAGCGTTGGGTTCGTGTACGTTCATCTTTTGTTATGTTTAGTATCTTGAGATGTCCTCATGTTCGAAGGACATCGTAGTTATGATGTGACTATGATATGTTAATATAAATTATGTTGTGACTATTCCATGACTTGTTTCTAGATGCTATGATAATGTGTATATGTTGGTTATATCATGTGTGTATTAATCGTTATGTATGTGCATGCGCGGCTCGCATTTTAAATCTTAAATTCAAAAAGAAAAATTTAGTCATATTTTATTACCCGTATTTTAAATAAAGATAAGTCAAGTTCTGAAACGAAGACGTAACCGCTAATAATTAGCCGAATGCGACTCGAGTGTATTAGGTGAAAGTTAGGGTGTTACAATAAGAACTCTAGAAAAGTGGAAGAACAATGCATTTGGATGCTTTAGTATATAAAGACATATGCTCCACTAACTCGAATGGAAGCCATTTGGATGCTTCTAGTATATGCAGCTCACATGAACTTTAAATGATTTCAAATAAACGTAAACAGTGCATTCTTAAATGGATTTATCAATGAAGAAGTGTATGTAAAACAACATATGGGTTTTGAAAATGAAAAATTTCTAGATTATGTACTTAAACTTTCAAAAGCACTCTATGGTTCTAAACAAGCACTAAGAGCATGGTATGAAATGTTAAGTACACTTCTCATTGAAATGGTTTTGAAAGAGGAAATGTAGACATTAATCTCTTCACTAAGAATTCCAATGATGATTTTATTTTAGTTCAGGTATATGTTGACAACATTATTTTTGGATCAACTAATGAAGTTTTATGTCTTTTCAAAGTTGATGACCAGCGAGTTTGACATGAGTTTAATGGTGGGGGAGCTTTCTTTCTTCTTGGGGTTGCAAGTAAAGCGATCTTTAAAAGGTACATTCATCTATCAAGAAAAATATACTAAAGAAATCATTAAGAAATTTGTAATATTTTAGCTCCAGAACCTTTCAGAAAGCTTTAAGGAAATATGTTTTGAATGACAAAGAACCAATTTAAAGAAAATATTTTGAAGAACAACTAATGTTTTACCTTGAGTTTCTTGATATAGCATACAGATACTTCTGGATTGCATAACACGGTCTTGAAGCGAGAATAATTTCACTTTGTATGTGTAAATATGATTTATCTCATATAAAGAGATTGAACCTAATAGAAGTGAACATTTTATCAAGCGAAGTACGTATATATGCCTAAGGATTAAAGGATATCAAATCAAGAACAAGAAACTAAGGGACGGGTCTTCAAAAAGTAGCACTAGACATCAAAAGCGCTAAAATGAAGATATCAACCAAACTCTGAGAATAACATGTTACACAATCTTCAATCATCATGATCGCAAATCTTTCATCATCATAAAGCTTGGATTGAGGATCAAAAGACTGAAGAATTATCAAGGAATTGATTTCACAATTTAGAAAGCTTACTTCATTGTGGAGCGCTGAATGTTCCTGGAAAAGGAAGGAAATTTGAATTTTTGAAATTCAAATTTAAAGTGAAACCCAATTTCAAATTGGTGAGTCATCTTCTGCTAACTTAGTCAACTAACTCACCTCTAGAAGACAAGTTCAGAAACCATGATTAGAAAGTGAAAAAGTAGTTTCTAAAGGAATATTAGAAACCTCAACTCCAACCTTCTACAACAGACTGACAATGTCAACCTACTTTTCTAGCCTTTTCAAGACACAAACGGATAATCAACACGTGTCACTTGGAGAACTGATCTAGGAAACGGTCATAAAGGAAGACCTTTATAAATACTCATGTTGTGCTCAAACGAACAAGGGATTAACGCTGCACAAGAGTGGAAACTCTGAAAATCTCTCCTTATATCCTGTAAAGTTCATCTTATCATGTAATCAGATTCCTTACTTGTAGAAATCTTCTTTCTACGTTCTTAAATAGATATACGTTCTTAGGAAGAAATGTTAGAAAGAAGTCATTCAAGTCATCCTAAGTTATTCATATATATTTTAAGGGAACTTGAGTGTAGATTAGTTTGAGTGGCAACCCAAACACAAAACCATTGTATCCTCGATCCAATAGTGATCAGGATGAGATAGCTTAGAGAGGCTAATTTAAAACTACTTACGTGAGGTAAGGTGTTCTTATTGGTAACGATTTAGCTTGGAGCCTAGTCAAAGACTACTTCCAACGGGATAGTAAAAGTTGGTTTACTTCTTACGATTCATCTTGGAGAGACTGGTGAATAACTACTTAATCTGTAATAATAAGGGTTGTTTGGTCATAGATTTCAGCTTAAAGAGGCTAGTGAATAACTACTCAGGTTGTGATAGTAGGGGTTGTCTATGGTCACAAGCGAGAGCTTGGGAAGGCTAATGTAAAGACTATCTTGTTTTTCTTTCTTAGTTTGAGAAATATGTTTAGTGAAATCTCAACAAGTGTTGAGTCCTGGATAGGCAGATTGGCCGAACTAGTATAAAATATCTGTGTTCTTCTTCTCCTTAATCTCTTTTATTTTCACTACTCTATCCTGTTATTTAATATCCGTTGAAAAATCTTTTCACTGTTCTGATATTGATGTTATCCTTCAGAAAGTAACTTTTTCATACTTTTAACCTTGTTTCCGCTACACTTCAAGCTTAACACTTAATAGTTTTTTGGTTTTAAGTTTCAGGATAGAAAGAAGAAAAATGAAGCAAAGCACGATTCAACCCCCATTCTTGTGTACTTTCCAACCTACATAATGGACAAGGCAAAACCAATGGCAACTCCTATGAATCCCTCAATGAAACTAGACAAAGATGAAGAAGGAAAGTTAGTGGATGAAACAAGATATAGGAGGATGATTGGTTCTCTAATGTACTTAGCATCCTCAGACTGACATGCCCTTTAGTGTCAATTATGCTCAAAATTTCAAAAAAAATCCAAAAGAATCACACTTATTAACATGAAAAGAACCATAAAATACCTCCATGGAACAACAAGTCTCCCTATGGTATCCTAAAACTAAAAATTTTGAGATAATTAAATTCAATGATGCAGATTATCAGGTGACAAGATTGACATAAGAAGTACCAGTGGATCCTGCACATATTTAGGAAACTTACTTGTATCATGGACAAGTAAAAAGCAAAATATAGTAGCATTATCCACCGCAGAAGCAGTATACGTGGCTTGCGTCCGCATCATAGATATTGTGGGTAAAACATCAATTAGTTGATTATAAATTGTCTTCTTTGAACATTCCTCTTTATTTTGACAACATGAGTACAATTAACCTTACAAAAAATCCTGTGTTGTATTCTAGGACCAAGCATATAGAAATTAGGCACTATTTCATAAGGGAACATGTACAAAATGGTCATATAGAAATATGCTTTGTAGGGTCAGATAATCAAGTCAGATATTTTAACTAAATCGCTTCTAGAAGAGAGATTTTGTCATTGTAGGCAAGAATTAGGAATGGTAAGTTCATGCACTATGAAACGTTATATATATATAGACTTTTTATGAGATCTTCATGGCTAGTTCACAAGCAGATGATGAAGATAAGTAACAAATAGATTTGGAAAACATCATATTCACTCATACAATGATCCATGTTTTTTTTTCTGGACTTGTGATGACGTAGAAACTCATTAATTGCCTTTGAGCCCAAGAACAAAGCAATGAATTTATTTATGCTTACTAGACTCACTCTTACTTGGCCCATTATTTCCTCTTCCAACCTTAAGTTTAAGTTATTTATTTTTTTTGGTTTTGTTCTCTCTCCTATCCTATCACCACCTTCACACCTCTCTCGCTCACTCTTTCCTATTTCCTCACCACCAACCTCTTCTCTAATCCATCTACATTACCCTTTTGCTTTCAAGCCTCCATATTAACTCCTCTTAAAACCCAAGCCTTCCTCCAAATCACAACCCCAAATGACGCGCTTCAAAACCCTCGCTCGCAAGAATGTCCGTGGAGTTGTTCTAACTTTCTTCTCTAATGACGATTAGGTGGCACCCATGCCACCGCAATGAACGAGCAACCCAAGGAGCATCAAGAAGTCGCGCCAGTTGATGGCACCATCATCTCCCCTCCAGACAGGATGAAGTCAAGAAGGCTCATAGCGAAAAGGGGCCAACTCTAATGAAGAATAATCACAGCTCCTCCCAAAATCCAACCCATGCCTCTAGTAAATCCCATACTTGCTCCCACTAAATGAGAATACTAAACCTGATTCCATTGATTTTGTTTAAACTCTATTTTTATTTGCTGAAAACTTTAAAAAATATAGAAACTTTTTTTCAAATAGGTGTAACATCCTAGTTTTCTTCAGATATTAATTGAGGAAAACTTAATAGGAATATTAGAATTCTGACAGGAACAATTGTGATGAGAATGACTCCATGAGGGAGCACAAAAAAAAAACATGAATAGTACTTGGCGGGCCGGAGGCCTCGGACGCCGAAACTAGGATTCAGGACCCAGAGTGCCCGAAGTTAAGAAAATATGAGAATAAGATTAGGAATGTGTGGAACGATAATTTTATACCTAGAATTAAATTTCGGGTAATATGGTTAGATGGGTACGGCGTTACCCGTTCGGAAGATTCGTGTGTGGTTTTTAACAGAAAGACATTTCCATCACTACAACTAAATAATATCCCCCAAATTAAGACAAGTGGAAGGCTAGGATTCAATCTTGGAATCCAAGATCAAATCCTAGCCATCCATCATAGCCTAGTCACCAAGTCATCATGATTTTTAACAAATATCTTACCTTGCATTTATTACAAGCCTAATCACTTGATCTTCTTAACCAAGCTAAGCATAAACTCGGCCTTGCAAGGAGAGAAACCAGAGGAAGAAGTGCCTCCATAGCCAAGAGCTTCATCTTGTGTTCATCTCACAAAAACCCTAGTTTAGAATCATCAAAACCCAAATCTTCCTTCACAAAAATTGATCTACACTTCCACCTCTACAATTATAACCGATTGAAATTTCAAGAACCCCATCCTTCTTGCACATCCATCAGTGATCAGAGGAGGGTTTGAGGTTGTGTGGGGAGTTTTGGTTGTGAAGAAATCACAACTTGAAACAAGCTAGAGATAGAGACTTGCTGCACCTTCAAGAGTAGGGTTTTCTGCTGCCTTTTTGTGGAATTTTTCAATTCTGTTTTGGCTTGCCCTAATTCCGAAAATTTTGATGATTCTGATGGTTAACATATTGATATTGATGTATGAATTTTTGTGTTGGGTTTGGATGGTTTTAAAATGGGTTTTCTCTCAAGTGAAATTGGAACTAGGTTGCTGGACTGAATTCTGCTCTGTAATCAGAATTTCTCACGAATTTTCTGGAAAATTTGTGGGTGGTTTCATGAGCCATGAAAATTATATGTTGTAGTTAAGCCCTTAAACTAAATACACGAATTTTCCTGGGGTTTAATTTTAAGGTTTGATGCCTCAAAAAAATTAGGAACCGAATTGTAACTGTTGCTGTCTAAATTGTTGAGACTGAAGTAACAAACTTGCCCGAATTTTTAATCATAGCAATTGATTGAGAAAGCTCCTGAAATTTTTACACAAGACTAATAACATGTTGAAATACCTCTGTGAATTTTCTTGTACCTTGATTCCATCGAATTCTAGGGTTAAATATTCTGAAAACACAAGTTTGGACCATGAATTTGTGACTTCTGACCACCAGATTTGCCTATTTTACTGAAGTAGTTATATAACTCTGATTGCCCTGAAATTTTTACAGGTTGTTTTAGACACATTGAAGTGTCATGTGAAATTTTCCTTCAGGGTGGAATGGTTGTTTGGTATGGTAACCAATTGTTGTGCCTAGAACTTCAATTCTGCCAGAATAATGAGATGTGGAAATGGCTGAAATCTTATGTTAGTATGTGCATATCTTGTGTATATTTGAGACATATGGGGAAAACAGAAACAAGGCTTAGAAAGAGTTGAGAGGGAAGGCAAAAAGAAGGACTTCCCTAGAAAAGTTGTGAGTCGATAGACGTGTCGGCTAGGCATAGACCTGAGTGATCCGGAAATGGAAAAAATGAAGTTCGGTGATCTCGAATAGGAATGAGCTCATGTCCTAGCAGTATGGTCCTCTGTGAAATTGTGAATTGTGAATGTATCTCTCTATGAGAATAAGCCTTCCCTATGTTGAGAAAATTGAGAAGACAGAGAAATGGAGTTTATGATTGTGCATATTATTGCTTGATTGATTATTGTGATACTATCCTTAGTTCCGGCCTACGAGTTCTCTAGACTTCTGTGTATGCGTTTATATGAATATTGTATATGCATGAATTGCTTATCCCTACTGTGTATAGTATATGGGGGAAACTACCTGAGAATTTTATATTATTCTCCCCCGTTGTATGTATTTTATTGTTCAGATTTTAGATGCCGTCCCTAGTGTTTTTCTGTGATTCGCCACAGTGGGTGTGGCAATATGATCCGGCATTGGACTCATGTACGCCGTTGATTATTCCAGTTTGGATCTATATGTTCTTTGATCGCTCCTTCAGGACCTCGTCTTCGCCGCGACTTCGACCGCTTTTCCTTATGACGGTGTGCCCCTTCACATGGCCCATCCTGGAGTGTTTGAGATCTCCCTCGCTCCACCCATGTATCACCGAGGACGCACCCGTTTCGTCATCCTCCTCATCTGACTCAGATCCTCTGAGGACCCCGTGCCTGGAGGAGAGGTCATCGCTCCGATGGCCAATGGTTTCCTGCACGAGGAATAGAGGCCTCTAGAGACGGATGCATTGTACATAGACATAGGATAGTGTTAGGACCTTACCTACCTACAAGACTGATGTACTTTTAGTTTTCTTTTGCTCTGTTGTATATGTGCATATGCTATTTTGTCAGGAGGGTGTTTGAGTAGGTTAGGTATCAAGTAGGGGATTAGCCCCGTTCGCATCGAGTCCTGGACTTTTTGGGGTCACTTTGTTAGTCTTGCCCTTATGATGTATATGTATATAGTGACTGCGACACTATACCCCTATATGTAAATCTCGTTATCATGGTATATGTATTGCGACATTTCGTGTCATTGATTATTTCAACTAGTATAGGTCCCGAACTTACCAGGAATACTCTACTAATTACTATGTCCATACTCGAGTAAATGTGGTAATTTGGAGAGTGTTACAATAGGTCTATTGTGGAACCTCGCCTTATTAATCTTTCCATTCTCGAGCCAAAAGGCCTTGTCTTTGAACCCTTGTTTTTAGTATAAGACTAGCTGCCCCTTTTTGAGATCTGAGTGTTAAGGCGTGGCTTTGATTTTTCAAAGTTACTATGCATGCATAGTAACTTACATAGTAATTCTACCGAAATCATGAGAGTTACTATGTAAATCATTCATGCACAGGAACTTCACATGTGAACTCCACGAATCACGAGAAGTTACTTGCATATGCATAGTAACTCCTGAAATTATAAATAAAGGCAGTGAACGGAGGTTCAAATCATCAAAGCGAGAAGGTTCCTTAACGTTTTAGAAAGAAATAGAGTAAGCTTTTTGTAGTGGGAAAAAGTAAAGAGTGTATGCAAGAATTCCAAGAGTGTAGTGTAAGTATACACTAGGGGTTTTGGGTATATTCTCTAATCTCTGGAATACTACAAATTGTAGTAGAAGAGCTCACTAGGATACACTATATTGTAATTTCTCTTTTAAATATAGTGGATATTTGTGGAGTTTGGCCCTGGTTTTTCCCAAAATTACAGGAGAGTTTTCCACGTTAAATATTGGTGTGCAGTTCTCTTGATCTATTTTGTTGGAGTGAAGCGGGTCCCACTGTATAGTAATATTTATAATAGTGACGTGGGTCCCACTGGAGCAATATCAACACGGTTTTCCTGTGTGGTACTATTCATGTGAATAGTGACACGTGGGTCCCACTGGAGAT
This sequence comes from Dalbergia oliveri, assembly GCA_030441495.1. Lineage (NCBI taxonomy): Eukaryota > Viridiplantae > Streptophyta > Magnoliopsida > Fabales > Fabaceae > Dalbergia > Dalbergia oliveri. The sequence continues at coordinate 11,896 of JAMLFY010000780.1, forward strand.
TACTATTTATAGTGTTTCATTTTTCCGTCTCTTCAATTTGGGCACGCTTCCGCTCACATCCATAAAGTGTTTATTACACTTGGGTATACCTATCTTCTACGTAGATCCTGTATTACCTAACAAGTGGTATTAGAGCTTTGGTACCGTGGGATTTATTTTAGTATGCTCTGTGGTTGCAGCTTAGTCTGATCTTCCACATCATAAAAGAATTTCTCCTTGGTGCTTGAAGAGCCACTTGGTGTTAGATCGAGATGTCGGTGCCAAAATTTGAAGTAGAGAAGTTTGACAGGTCCAACGACTTCAGGCTATGGAAGCTGAAGTTGCAGGCATTGCTAAATCGCAAGGTGTTGCAAACGTGTTGGAGGGCAAAGAAAAATTGCCGAATCATTACCTGATGACAAGAAGGAGGAGATGATGGCCAAAGCACTGAGTACAATACAGTTGAGCAATGTTCTACGAGAAGTCATGGAAGAAGAAACCGTTGATTCATTATGGAAGGCTTTGGAAGAAAAATATTCCGTAAAGACATTGTCCAACAAGCTTTATCAAAGGAAGCGACTACACGTTCAAATATTCAGGAGGAAAATCAATGCAAGAGCATATAGACGACTTCACAGAATGATCTCCGATGTTGGAGAGCTGGAATTAAAGTAGAAGATGTTGATTAAGCTATGATCTTGTTGACTTCACTATCTTCGTCTTATGATAATTTCTATGATACCATACTTTATGGTAGATCCAATATCTCAGTGAAAAATGTCAAAGAATCACTGATGATAAAGGAGCGTAGAAGTTAGTATCCGGACCCAGTGTCGAAGGTGTTGCAGATGGGTTGTTCGTGACGAGAGGATGTAGTCAAGAAAGAGGAAGAAAGCAAAAGCAAGAGAAGATCAAAGTCCAGAAAGCATAAGTCTGTAAAATGCTTTCATTGTCACCAGACAGGACATATCAGAAGAAATTGCCTAGAAAGAAAGGAGAAATTAGGAAATTAACATAACAATTGAAAGTTCTAATGATAGTGATGTTGATGCTGGTACGACCTTGACAGGATTCACAGGTGATCCTAAACCAATGGATCCTGAATTCTGGCGCATCTTTTCACATGACACCTAATCGAAACTTTTTCTCATCCTATAAAAAGCGGGAGGGAAAAGTTAGATTGAGAGATAATAGAATTATTCCAATTGCTGTGAAGGAGATGTGCAAGTAAATTTGGATAATGGTACTAAAAGGACGTTTCAAGCATGGCATGTACCGAAGCTGGGTAGAAACTTGATCTCATTGAGTGCCCTGAATAATCGGGGTACAAGTTCACTTGGAGAGGGTGGTTTCTTGAAAGTAATCAAAGGCTCAATGGTGGTATTGAAAGGAAAACTCAGGGTGGAATCTATCTATTATTGGGAAGCAGTCGATGGAACCGTTATTCTATCCTCTGAAAGAAATGATGATGCTACACGATTGTGGCACATGTGGCTTGGTCATATGAGTGAGAAAGGAATGACCATACTTGCTGGCAGAGGCTTGTTGAAAGGTCTAAAGAATTGTAAACTCCCTTTGTGAAACTGTGTATTTGGAAAGAGAAACGAGTGAAGTTTGGTTCTGGTAAACACAACAACAAGGGAATACTGAGTATGTCCACTCGGATGTTTGGGGTCCAGCCCCTTAACTCTTCAGGTGGAGCTCGTTATTTCTTACTCTAATATATGATTATTCCAGGAAAGTCTGGATTTATTTCTTGAAGAAAAAGAAGAGGTGTTCGACAAATTCAAGCAATGAAAGGCCATGGTCGAGAAGCAAATCGGGCGTCATCAAGAGACTAGAACTGACAATGGTGGAGAGTTTTGCAGGAAAGAATTTGCAGACCTGGAGAAATGCTGGTATAGTGAGGCACCATACTGGACCAGGAACACCACAGAAATGGAGTTGCAGAATGGATGAACAGAACACTTCTGAGCGTGCAAGATGCATGCGAATCAATGCTACACTTCCCAAATCTTTTTGGGCTGAGGCGGTCAATAAAGCTGTATACCTGGTAAACAGATCTCCATCAACTGCTATTGATCTGAAGATTCCACAAAATGTATGGTCTGGTCGACCTGGAAACTATTTTGATTTGAAGATATTTGGTTGTCTTGCGTATGCCCATGTGAGTGATGGAAAACTTGAGGCGAGGGCAAGAAGGTGTATATTTCTAGGGTATGCACGAAGGGTGAAAGGCTAGAGTGGTGTACAGAGAACGCAAGTTCACCAAAAATCATTGTCAGGAGAGATGTCACTTTTGACGAGGCGACAATTCTAAATCAGAAGAAGGAGTCTAAATTAGATGAGGCGAGACAGATCATGGTGCTAGGAAGCAGGTGGAGCTAGAGATTGACTATGGGAAGGTGAAGCAAGAAAATGATGTAATGAATCGCTGAGTACTTCAGGTATTGCTCAACCTGAAGTAGAACAACAAGATAAACCTGATTATGAGGAGACTGGTGAACAAACCAGAAGCAGAGCCATACAGGATTGCTACTGGGAGAGAAAACGAGAAATTCAGAAACCAAAAGGTATCTGATTTGCCCATGCACTCGACTCATTAGATGCAGATCCTATAGCCTTTGTATTGGCTATGGCGGATGGTGTAGTTGGAGATGAACCATGTACCTACCGTGATGCAATAGAGAGTAAAGAGTTGAATCAATGGCTGATAGCAATGAATAAGGAGATTGAATCTCTTCAAAAAATCAGACATGGGAGCTGGTACAACTTCCAAAGGGAAAAGAGTAGTTGGCTGTAAATGGGTCTACAAAAGGAAAGAAGGAATTCCTGGCATTGAGCCTCCAAGGTTCAAGGCGAGACTGGTAGCAAAGGGTTATACTCAGAAGGAGGGTGTTGACTTCCATGAAGTATTCTCTGGTGAAGCATAGCTCTATTCAATCCTATTAGCTATTGTTAGTAAGTTTGACTTGGAGCTGGAACACTTGATGTGAAGACGCGTTCTTACATGGTGAGCTAGAGGAGCAAATCTACATGAGTCAACCAGAGGGGTTCGTAGTTTCTGGTAAGGAGAACCATGTTTGCCTATTGAAGAAGTCATTATACGGCTTGAAGCAATCCCTGAGGCAATGGTACAAAAGGTTTGATGCATTTATGATTGGTACTGGATATAGTAGAAGCCAATATGATAATTGCATCTACTCTAAAGAGCTTCCAGGTGGTTCGCGATTTATCTGTTGTTGTATGTAGATGATATGCTAATTGCAGCTCGCAACAAGATTGAAATTAGTATGTTGAAAACTCAGTTGGGAAAAGAGTCGAGATGAAAGACTTGGGTGAGGCAAGAAAAATTCTTGGAATGGAGATTCATAGGAAGCGGTATTGTGGCAGGTGTTTAACACAACAAAACTACATTATGAAAGTGCTACAACGTTTCAATATGCATCAGGCCAAACCAGTTGGCACTCCATTGGCTGCACATTTTAAGTTATCTTCAAAGGAATGTTAGAACTGAGGAAGAGGTGGAGCATATGTCTCATATATCTTACTATAGTGCAGTTGGAGTCTCATGTATGCTATGGTGTGCACTAGACCAGATCTTTCACATGCAGTGAATATGGTAAGTAGATTTATGAGCAAACCTGGAAAGGCACACTGGAAGCTATGAAATGGATCATGCGGTACTTGAGAGGTTCTACCGATGTCTGTTTGGTGTTTGAAGGTCAAAGAATGTGGAGTTGTGGGATATGTAGATTCTGATTATGCAGGTGACTTGGATAAAAGGAGGTCATTGACAGGCTATATCTTTACAGTCTTTGGATGTATTATTAGCTGGAAGGCGACATTGCAATCTACAGTGGCATTGTCAACTCCTGAAACTGAGTATATGGCGTTGACTTAGGCGTTAAAGAGAGCATTTGGGTGCACGGTCTTTTGGATAGTTTTGGGTTAAATCAAAATGTACCGGTTGTACATTGTGATAGTCAAAGTGTCATTCATCTGGCTAAAAACCCAGTCTATCATGAAAGGACTAAGCATATTAATGTTAGACTTCATTTTGTCAGAAAGTATTAACAAAGGTGCAGTTCAGGTTAGAAGATAGCCATAGCTAGAAACCCAGCAGACATGATGACAAAACCGTTGCCAATTGACAAGTTTAAATATTGCTTCGACTTGGTCAATATTTGCAGAGGTTGAAGGCTATTGAAAAATACAAGCCAAGGTGGAGAATTGTCAGGCGTGGCTTTGATTTTTCAAAGTTACTATGCATGCATAGTAACTTGCATAGTAATTCCACCGAAATCACGAGAGTTACTATGTAAGTCACTGAATGCAGGTAACTTCGCATGTGAACTCCACCAAATCATGGGAAGTTACTGTGCATATGCATAGTAACTCCCTGAAACTATAAATAGAGGCAGTGAACGGAGGTTCAAATCATCAAAAGCTAAGAGGTTCTCCTTTTAAGAAAGAAGTAGAGTAAGCTTCTTGTAGTGAGAGAAAAGTAAAGAGTGTATGTAAGAAAATTCCAAGAGTGTAGTGTGAGTATACACTGGGGGTTTGGGTATATTCTAAAATCTCTGGAATACTACAAATTGTAGTAGAAGAGAGTCTTACTAGGGATACACTATATTGTAATTACTCTTTTAAATATAGTTGATATTTGTCGAGTTTGGCCCTGGTTTTTCCTCAAAATTACAGGAGAGTTTTCCACGTGTGTGCAGTTCTCTTGATCTATTTTGTTGGAGTGAAGCGGGTCCCACTGTATAGTAATATTTATAATAGTGACATGGGACCCACTGGAGCAATATCAACATGGTTTTACTGTGTGGTACTATTCATGTGAATAGTGACATGTGAGTCCCACTAGATTACTATTTACAGTGCTTCATTTTTCCGTCTCTTCAATTTGGGCGCACTTCCGCTCATATCCATAAAGTGTTTATTACACTTGGGGTGTACCTATCTTTGATCTAGATCCTTATCACCTAACACTTGAGAGCATGTATACCCTCTTTTGGTTAGGTTGTTCTATAGTTATCTCACATATAATGGGTCTTGTGTTGAGTCATATGTGAAAAGGAAAAGAATTCTAATTGACCTTGAGACTATCTAGAGTGTTATTCATATCCCAAACATCGTTGCTCTATCTCCTCTAAAATAGGATAAAACCCTTCCAATATCATTTGAAGATGCCTCACCCCTATACAAAAATATCTTCTCTAGTAACTTCCAAAAGATCACAAACAAAACCCTGGCACATGAATGGTCACAACTCCATTGCATCATCACTTATATAATTCTCCGTAACACAGGGAGTAGGGAATGTGTGTCTCACATGGAGACACTTATTCTCTATTGTCTTGTTAATAAGTCTCCTTTGTCTTTTGGCTTCCCAATGATGAGACATATGGTTAAATGCACCAAAAATCTTAAAACCGTCTCTCCCTAGTGGTATGATCATTATTGCCTTAAACATTTTAGTGTGGATTTAGAAGGAGAAAATTATGTTGTCGTCACATCTACACTAGTTGGGAGGTCCACTTCGACCATTACACCACTGTGAACACCCAATTTTGTCGCCCATAAAACAAAAATAAAATTTTTCTAGCATATTTTTAGAGTTTTGCTCATTTGTAGACTCTTGATGGTAATTTTATTTTGTTGAGTGAAATTGCAAATCATTTCAAGTTTTGTCTATAGTTCTTTGTTGTGTGTAATCCAATTTCAATTCAGACCATTTTTATTTAGGTTCATTTACTGTTGCCTTCCATTTTTGTTTCATATGTATAAAAAGAAAAAATTTCAATCCATCTTTAGCCCAATTAAAAAATTGTCAGCCCATTAAAAATAAGAAAAAAAATCAGGATCTTATTCTTGTCATTGTTAACAAATAATAATAATAAAAAAAGGCAACAAAAGGAGTATCACGGGCTCGTTCCTCGTTCCCTACATAAACACGTGAAGCAATAGTAAAATGGTGATGATGCAAAGTTTGAAAAATAAAAAAGGGTAGACACAATGATGGGAGCTCCTTCCCTACTCTTCGCAAGAGGATGAAATTCCTTTCCTGATGAGTTGGAAGCTTGGAACCATTACCAGTCAAATTGGAAACCCAACAGTAACCTGCAAAATAAAATGATCGATGATTTTGGTCAAACTATAAATAGGCCCATCAATAACAGAATGCAGGGGAGGAAAAAAAATTTTCAAACAAAATTTTAAATCAAGAAAGTTTGAAAGCACAGAAAAAATTCCAATCCACAAATCAGCTGGCATTCAAAGAAAACCTGAAGAAACCAGGAACAATTCAGCATATAATCCGGAGAGCAAAAAAAAAGAAAGAACCAGTAGCAACAGAAGCAGGAGTATCATCATCATCATCTAGAAATTTAACCAAAAAAAAAAAAGAAGAAAAGGAAAGGGGAGGAGGTCGCGCTGGTTCTCCTCCGAAGCGACCTCACATCATCATCATCATCCTCACAAAGTCATCCTCTAACCCCTATCCGCACCCAAGGCGCAGCCATTCCAAGGAACTCTCCTCGCGTCGCCCGACCACCATCATCATCGCGAATTGAATGCCGGCAAACCCAGCCTCCTTTCGTTCCTCATGATACTCAAGCCATCCGCGGCCAAAATCTTCCGAGCCACATGTCGCCACCACCTGGTCACTCGGCGGTGTCCCATTTCTTCCCACTCACGCGGTTAGACTCCTTTTCCTTTCCCTCATTGCCGCTGCCCTTTCTCCCTTTGCATCACCGCGCAGCACACCGAGATCTACCATTACGTGGTTCCACCGCGCCTAGCCTCTCCATTAGACACCTCCCTCTGTAACACCCTAATAATTAACCCATACACCTAGGCAGTCTGATTAATTACTAGACTTTACTCTTTGCTCAGTTCCTTAATCATGCTTTGAAAATACTTAGTGAAATTACGAGCCATTTTTTTTTTAAACATAATTGAAAACGTGAGCCTCGCTTAATGTGAATGATTTAGCAAAATTTAAAAGACACATAGGAATTTACAAACATCACATCATAATATATTGGCTCCATCATAAGCATCCATAATTACATATCATATAGATATTTTGCCTACCAACAGAATAAGACTAAGTGTAGGCAATCTAATAAAATATAAATAATATATGGATGGAAGGACATCCATTAATGGCACCTAGTAATAACATTAGGGATAGGGATAGATATCTAAATATACGGTGAAACTAAGGATTTAAGTTCACTACCCTTAAGCCTCAATGTATTCACGAACGCTTCCTCTATTTTGAAGACGAGATGGAAAGAAAAATAGAGGGAGTGAGAAACTTATAAAAGAATCTAGTATACTCACCTCATGATGCATTGTGTCATCATCATCGTCCCAGGAACCTCGGGTTATTATGAAATAGTGAGCATGCTAAAATTGATTTATTAAGTTCGAAAATATACTTTAGAGGTTCGTCCTTTTAATCATGCGTCTTATAATGCATCATAAACTTAGCATGTCATGTTTATAATGAACTTTTCCTTTCATATATAATAACATAGTTATGCATAAAATCACATCATATTCCTCATTATCATTTCATAATACTATGCATAGCAGAATATCATATTTCTCATCATCATCTCATAAATACTATGCATAGCAGAACATCATATTCACATAATGCATTTACTTAGTTTCTTAGGTGACTTAAAGTTACTTTCATCATCATTTTCCTGGGCCACCCTATACTCCACCCTTTTGGGAGTAATCTAGGTTATGAGCTCATACCTTGCTAGTCGTCACCATACTTATCCCTTTTGATAAGTAAAATTTCGCTCTACCCTTTTGAGAGAACAGACTAGGGGGCAAGAATCACCTTTTCACCGCCTATAGTTTGACGGGTCCAAAGGATCATTTTCTCATATATTTTGAGTCACCTTTAAGTCTTTGCATGTTATATCATAATACAATTCTTCATTCATAATCATCATAACATTTTCTCATTTATAGTCTTATGCCGAAATAATATATACCAACTGTAATCATGCATCTGGAGATTCCAGGAAGAGAGGTGGGTCACAATGGACACGCTTAAATACCAAATCTTTCCTTAGCCAGAATCTTTCCAAATTGCACTCTTATAGTAATACACTTTCTTCCAGGACAGAATATGTCTTTATTTCATGCATAAGTTTTCATTGTTTGCAACAACAACTATAACATACAAACCAGGGAATCAATCAATGACACCAAATTCTTAATAAGCATCAAATCACATTTTAAGTACACATAAATTACTAGCTTCCCATAAAATTCTTACAAAGTTTTAAAACTCTTTTAAAACTAATTCCTTTTGTTAAACTTGAAAGAAGTCATAGGACTTTAGGCCTAAATTAACCATGGGACCATTTATAACTTGAAAGAATGTTCATAATTAAATCTTTCACTTAAGATAAAAGGAGCAAGTCTTGAGCTTTAGAGATTTAGGTGACATCTTTGAATTATTACCATGCTATGCAACCTTATTTTAATCTTATCTTTATAAGGTGATAGCTTGGAATTATAAACATGATATGCAATTCCATTTCTTTATCTTTAAGATTTAAGGTGATAACTTGAAAATTAAACATGATGCAAGAACTTGTAATATAAACATGATGCAAGAAACTGGAGCGGCGTAATTGCATAGGAGGTGAGGGAGAAGAGAATCTTAAGCAAGGAAGCGGGCAGTCGCAGGCCTGAGAGGGAGATGAGAATTACATTTTTTAAGCTCCAATTCTCAAGACTTCTTAAAGAATAAATTCTTTAACTCCAATTATCTCATTTCTTCGCTTATGATTCATAAGCAAGTCTTTGAGCTCTAGGATTTTTAGGTGATGACATAAAATAAACATGCCATGCATTGACTCTTTAGCCATTATAAAATAAAGTGAGAGCATAAAATAAACATGAGATGCAACTTCTTTATTATCTTTAGAGATTAAGTGACAACTTGAAATTTAAACATGAAATGCAAGCTTGGAAATTTAAACATGAATATGCAAGTTCATTTATTCATTCTTGAGAATTTAGTGATGACATAGAAAGTAAACATGGTTATGCAAGGCATAAACTTAAACATGGATGCAAGTTCATTTTATTTCTTTACTAGAGCTCCTCCAAGACTTTAGAGAAATATAAATTCAACCCAATATATCTTAGCAAGACAAAGTGAAAAATACATCTTTCAAGTTCTAAACTCAAGATCATAAAAACATCATAAAAATATTATTCTTTAAAGTTTTGCATCAAGTGGAACTTTCAAGCTTTAGAGGCCTAACTTGTGATGGATTCACAACCCACCCTCAAGGTCCTCATCATCAAGCCATCATCTTAGTCCCACCTAGGCCATATGGCTGAATTGTTCAAAGAAAGGAAGAAGAAAACCAAATGGAAAAACTAGAGAAATCCATGAAATCATCATTTTGAACCAAGAACAACACTTAGCAAAGCATAGAAATAAACTTAAAAACAACTCCCTACCTAATCTGATTTGAAGGAAAGGAAGAGACTTGGTTTCCTTGAGTGAAATGAAAGAAAATATTCTTGAAAACTTGAAGAAAGAATTCAGCCAAGAGGAGGAGGAAATGAGAGCTTTTGGTGCTCCTAAAACTAGAATTTGTGTAAGTTATGAACTAAGCATCTAAACTATCTTCAAGCATGCCTATTTATAGAGATTTTGCAGCTCATAAATGGACAAAGGAAGGAAAGAAATCTGACCAAAAATTAGAGAAAAAAAATAAAAGAAAAATCATTTTGTTTGGTGGCTTAAAACATGGAATCATGTTTCCATGTTTTCATGATTCTTTGTTTTCATTCTTTGGATTTTTGTGTAATAATTTTCTGACTTATTACTCAATAATTTCGTGCATTACAGCCTTGTGGAAGAGGATTTTGTGTGTTCCATGTATTTTTTAGGTGTAGGCAAGGTATTCATGCAATTTAGAGAATTTAGGTTAAGGGTTTAAGTGAATTACTAAGCAATTTGGGTGTTTTAAGCAATTTTAGGTTCTAATCAATCTAAATAAATAATTTTGACTCTAGATTAGTAATTAGAATTTAATAAGCTTTAATTTGAGCCTAATATTGCTTAGGTTTGTTGCAATCAAAAATCTCAAAATTTGTAAAACTTGCAAAGAGGCAAAACGTCATTTTACTTAAAAATTGCCCACCCGAGCTTAACCAATGGTTAATCATGGCTTAAAAACACCTTTTAACACATTTTAGTGAGGTTCGGCTTGGCACGCAATCAAGTTAAAAATAAGGGCGTTTTGGTCATTTCACGTCGAAGCTCAAAATTAGGATTCTTCTCTATTAACACACATAACACAAACAATCCCTTATTAACATCAAAACATCCCTTGAGGATGGGTGGGGCCTCCTCATTTTCTGGTAAAATAACCTCGGGGCATTTTGGTCATTTTACACGTCCAAAATTGGGGTTTGCAATACTTGCACGAATTGCTCCTAACTTCTCTTCTAACGTTATATTCCTTTATTAAGGATTGTTTGGTCTCAATTTTATATAATATTTACCTACGGTAATCGGTAATTCCTAATGATAGTAAAAATTAAGTAAAAATTGGGCGTACACCCTAGCGGAAAAGGTGTACGCCCCAATTTTACTTAATTTTTACTGTCATTAGGAATTACCGAATTACCATAGGTAAATATTATATAAAATTTGAGACCAAACAATCCTTAATAAAGGAATATAACGTTAGAAGAGAAGTTAGGAGCAATTCGTGCAAGTATTGCAAACAAATTTTACCTAAATGAAAATGCCCCTTGAGGTTATTTTACAGAAATGAGGATCGTGGGCCCCACCCATCCTCAAGGGGATGTTTTGATGTTAATAGGGATTGTTTGTGTTATGAGTGTTAATAGAGAAGAATCTTAATTTTGAGTTTCAACGAATGACCAAACGCCCCGCTTTAATCTTTGCGTGTCACTTAGCCGAACCTCACTAAAATGTGTTAAAAGGTATTTTTAAGCCATGATTAACCATTGGTTAAGCTCGGGTGGTCCGGGCAATTTTTAAGTAAAATGACCGTTTTGCCCGTCTTTGTGCAGTTTTGAAATTTTGAGATTTTCGATTCTAATGAAACCTAAGCAATATTAGGCTCAAATTAAAGCTTATTAAATTCTAATCACTAATCTAGAGTCAAAATTATTTATTTAGATTGATTAGAACCTAAAATTGCTTAAAACACCCAAATTGCTTAGTAATTCACTTAAGCCCTTAACCGTAAATTCTCTAAATTGCATGAATACCTTGCCTACACCTAAATAATACATGGAACACACAAAATCCTCTTCCACAAGGCTGTAATGAATGAAATTATTGAGTAATAAGTCAGAAAATTATTACACAAAAATCCAAAGAATGAAAACAAAGAATCATGAAAACATGGAAACATGATTCCATGTTTTAAGCCACCAAACAAAATGATTTTCTTCCTTATTTTTTTTCCTCTAATTTTTGGTCAGATTTCTTTCCTTCCTTTGTCCATTTATGAGCTGTAAAATCTCTATAAATAGGCATGCTTGAAGATAGTTTAGATGCTTAGTTCATAACTTACACAAATTCTAGTCTTAGGAGACCAAAAGCTTTCTTTCTTTCTTTCTTTCTCTTGGCCAAATTCTCCCTTCAGCTTTTCAAGGATATTTTGCTTCATTTCACTCAAGGAAACCAAGTTCTCTTCCTTTCTTTCAAATCAAATTAGGTAGGGAGTTGTTTTTAAGTTTATTTCTATGTTTTGCTAAGTGTTGTTCTTGGTTCAAAATGATAATTTCATGGATTTTCTCTAGTTTTTCCATTTGGTTTTCTTCTTCCTTTTTCTTTAATCAATTTAGCCATATGGCCTAGGTGGGACTAAGATGATGGCTTGATGATGAGGACCTTGAGGGTGGGTTGTGAATCCATCACAAGTTAGGCCTAAAAGCTTGAAAGTTCCACTTGATGCAAAACTTTAAAGAATAATATTTTTATGATGTTTTTATGATCTTGAGTTTAGAACTTGAAAGATGTATTTTGCACTTTGTCTTGCTAAGATATATTGGGTTGAATTTATCTTAAAGTCTTGGAGGAGC
>JAMLFY010000781.1:0-23949 GCA_030441495.1 Dalbergia oliveri
TTTTGTTTAGGTTGAGGCTTGGTCTTTTTTTTTGTTTGAGTCTCTTCTTATTTTTTTAGGTAAGTTTATTTTATTTTTTTAAAATCAAAATAAAATAATAATAATAATAATTAAAAGTGAAAATAATATTTGTACAACAATCTCCAGTTATGATAAAGAGGTGGATGCCTCCTTCATATACTATTGCTTGATTGTAGGATTCATTAAGTAGCCTAATGTTGTCTTAAATCTTATGCACAGGTCAGTTTCCTTTTGAAACAATTTGACAATTAAAATCTTTTTCACAATTAAAATTAATCAACTATCCTTTCTTTTCCTTTTAATTAAATCTATCAAATGCACAATCATTTTTCTCCAGAACGATGTGGCTTTGAGTTTCTAATGTGTAACACCTAATAATTAACCCAATACACCTAGGTTGTATCTGATTAATTACTAGACTTTACTCTTTGCTTCAGTTCTTTAATCATACTTTGAAAATACTTAGTGAAATTACGAGCCATTTTTTTTTAAAACATAATTGAAAACGTGAGCCGCGCATAAGTGAACAATAATCAAAATAAAGCGAATAACATGCAGATATAGCATGAAAAACACATCATATTGGCTCCATCATATAACATCCATAATTACATAACACATAGATAGTTTGCCTACTAACAAAATAAGACTAGGTGTACAATCTAACAAAATATAAATAATATATGGATGGAAGGACATCCATTAATGGCACCTAGTAATAACACTCAAGGATAGGGATAGATATCCAAGTCATGCAAAGTATAGCGATACGTTCCTCAAGGATATAAGTTGGTCAGAATATCAAGTACATCTACCAGGTGAAAGCATCAACGGGAATCACGAACATTATCACTTTGAGACGAGATGGAAAGAAAGAAGAGGGAGTGAGAAACTTTTAAAAGAATCTCAGTAAGGTACTCACCTCATATGCATCGTGTCATCATCATCGTCCCCAGGAACCTCGGGGTTATTATGAAATAGTGAGCATGCTAAGATTGATTTATTAAGTTTGAAAATATACTTTACCGAGGTTCGTCGGTTTTAATCATGCGTCTTATAATGCATCATAAACTTAACATGTCATGTTTATAATGAACTTTTCCTTTCATATATAATAACATAGTTATGCATAAAATCACATCATATTCCTCATCATCATTTCATAATACTATGCATAGCAGAACATCATATTTCTCATTATCATCTCATAAATACTATGCATAGCAGAACATCATATTCACATAATGCATTTACTTAGTTTCTTAGGTGACTTAAAGTTACTTTCATCATCATTTTCCTGGGCCACCCTATACTCCACCCTTTTGGGAGTAATCTAGGTTATGAGCTCATACCTTACTAGTCGTCACTGCATATACTTATCCCTTTGATAAGTTAAATTCCTCTACCCTTTTGAAGAACGGACTAGGGGCAAGAATCACCTTTCACCACCTATAGTTTGATGGGTCCAAAGGATCATTTTCTCAGGATCACCTTTTCACCACCTATAGTCTAGATGGGTCCAAAGGATCATTTCCTCATATATTTTAAGTCACCTTTAAGTCTTTGCATGTTATATCATAATACAACTCTAATTCATAATCATAAGGATGCATAAACATTCTCATTGTTTGCAACAGCAACTATATCATGCAAACTATGAAGTCATTCAATGATATCAAATACTTAATAAGCATCAAATCACTACATAGACTTATCATTTCAAACTTCAAAGAACCATCATCATAAATTCTTATCTAAAACCTTAAACAACCGAAACTTTAGAATCGGTAATCTCAATTATCAAACTAATTAATTATGCATCTAAAGGATTCATTATCATCATTACCATTAATTATAAGCCTTAAGAACATTATTAAACTATATGGGACAGCATAGGCAGCAAGTTATATTTAAGGCTTCACGTGTGCTAGAAGTTGCATTTTTAACCTTTTCGTTACAAGCTTTCCTTATGGTGCTAAAATTAATTACTAAACCAATTATGAATCATTCTCTCTTATCTAAACATAATAGAACCTGGTTCTTAGGGCTAAAGGTTCTGACAGAATGCATAAATTTCATTTTCTAGTTCTAGAAATCTTGCTTTACACTTTGGAAGCTAGTTTTATTTCTAACATGCATAGAATCATTCCTTTAGCAATAAACCATAATTATCACAACTTCAAACATATTAAACCATCATCATACAGTAGTACTAAACTCATATTAGTGGCTGAATCATGAACCTCATATAATTGCTTAAAATCACATTTTAAGTACATGTAAGATACTAGTTTCCCATAAAATCTTTGCAAACCTTAAAACTCTTTTAGAAACTAATTCTTTTTGCTAAACTTGAAAGAATCTTCATAATTAAAATTCTCACTTAAGATAAAAGGAGCAAGTCTTGAGCTTAAGAGATTTATGTGATATCTTAGAATCATAAACATGCTATGCAACCTCATTTTAATCTTGTCATTATAAGGTGATAACTTGGAATTATAAACATGATATGCAAATCCATTTCTTTATCTTTAAGATTTAAGGTGATGACTTGAAAATTAAACATGATGCAAGAACTTGAAATATAGTCCGGCCACAAGTGGAGGGAGAAGAATCTTAAGAAACCAGCGGCGGTAGTCCGCATAGGTGAAGGGAGAAGAGAATTCTTATTACATCTTTTTAAGCTCCAATCTCAAGACTTCTTAAAGAATAAATTCTTTAACTCCAATAATCTTAAGGAAATTAACTCCATTTCTTTGCTTGTGATACTTGGGCAAGTCTTTGAGCTCTAGGATCTTTAGGTGATGACATAAAATAAACATGTCATGCGTTGATTCTTTTAGCCATTATAAAATAAAGTGAGAGCATAAAATAAATATGAGATGCAACTTCTTTATTATCTTTAGAGATTAAGTGACAACTTGAAATATAAACATGAAATGCAAGCTTGGAAATTTAAACATGAGATATGCAAGTTCATTTATTCATTCTTGAGAATTTAGTGATGACATAAAAGTAAACATGGTTATGCAAGGCATAAACTTAAACATGGATGCAAGTTCATTTTATTTCTTTACTAGAGCTCTTCCAAGACTTTAGAGAAATATAAATTCAACCCAATATATCTTAGCAAGACAAAGTGAAAAATACATCTTTCAAGTTCTAAACTCAAGATCTTTAAAACATCATAAAAACATTATTCTTTAAAGTTTTGCATCAAGTGGAATTTTCAAGCTTTAGAGGCCTAACTTGTGATGGATTTACAACCCACACTCAAGGTCCTCATCATCAAGCTATCATCATATTCCTTCCTAGGCCATTTGGCCGAAATCATTAAAGAAAAATAAGAAAAGAAAAAAAAATTAAAGCTTTAAAAACTAGTGAAACCTTCAAGTTTTAGAGGTCTAACTTGTGAAGGCTTTGCAACCAACACTCAAGAACCTCATCATCAAACCATGGTCTCATAATAGGCCATAAGGCTGAAATTTTTTAAAAGAAAGGAAAACAAAACCAAAATTGAAAAGCTAGAAGAAAGTCCATGAAATCATCATTTTTGAGCTAGAAACATAACTTGTCATAGCATAAAATAAACTTAGAAACAACTCCCTACCTAATCTGATTTGAAGGAAAGGAAGAGAACTTGGTTTCTTTGAGTGAAATGAAGAAAATATTCTTGAAAACTTGAAGAAAGAATTCAGCCAAGAGGAGGAGGAAAGAAAGCTTTTGGTGCTTTGGAAAAACTAGAAATGTGTAAATTTTGAGCAAGCATCTAAGACTTCTTAAGCATGCCTATTTATAGAGAATTAAGCTCATAAATGGACAAGAGGAGGAGGAAAATCTGACTAAATTTGAGGAGGAAACAAGGAAGGAAAAATCATCTTGTTTGGTGGCTTAAAACATGGAATCATGTTTCATGATTCCTTGTTTTCATACCTTGAGTTTTGTGCCAAGTTTGACAAATTTTTCTGATGCATATTAGGCCATATAATTTCGTGCATTACAGCCCAAGGAAGAAATTTGTGTGTTCCATGTATTATTTAGGTGTAGGCAAGGTATTTTGCAAATTAGAGAATTTACAATTAAGGGCTTAGGTGAATTAGTAAGCAATTTGAGTGTTTTTAAGCAATTTTAGGTTCTAATCAATTTAAATAAATAATTTTGACTCTAGATTAATAATTAGAATTTAATAAGCTTTAATTTGAGCCTAATATTGCTTAGGTTTCGTTAGACGAATCAAAAATCTCAAAATTTGTAAAACTCCAAAAGACGGGGCAAAATGGTCATTTTACTTAAAAATTGCCAGACCATCCGAGCTTAACCAATGGTTAATCATAGCTTAAAAACACCTTTTAAAACATTTTAGTGAGGTTCGGCTCAGTCGGCACGCAAATCGAGTTAAACGCGGGGCGTTTTGGTCATTTGCGTCGAAACTCAAAATTAGATTCTTCTCCTCTATTAACACACATAACACAAACAATCCCTTATTATCATCAAAACATCCCCTTGAGGACGGGTGGGGCCCACGATCCTCATTTTCTGAGTAAAATAACCTCAGGGGCATTTTGGTCATTTTACACGTACAGAAATTGGGTTTGCAACTCTTGCAGGAATTGCTCCTAACTTCTTTTCTAATGTTATATTCCTCTATTGAGGATTGTTCGTTTTAATTTATATAAGAATTACCTAGGGTAATTCGTAATTCTAAATGACAGTAAAAGTTGGGGCGTTACACAATACTTTGGAAGATACGTCGGTACAAACAACTATCAAGCCAAAATATTTTTTTATATAAAACTAGTTCTTTAATTTGTTCTAATTCTTGCTTTATTTCTTAAATATGATTATCCTAATTGTTGGGGAAAAATAAATATTTTAAAGTTATAAATAAATTTACATAATGAGCTATAGGGTAACCGTATTTATACGGATGTATTAGATGCAAGTGGGATTAAGTTTCCACCCTTCCCTAATCATAACTAGCTCCCAAACCTCAAATCTCTTTTAAAAGACCAATTTATAAATTTAAAGGTTTTCCAATTTTAAAATTAAATTAGGCAACTCTAGTTTTATTTTAAAATCGGTTGTCATTCTATTGCGGCTCCCTAAGGTACATTGTGCAGTGAGTAACGGACTAAGTAAGTGAGCTTTCATCCATCACCCACACGGGATAACCAAGAATATATATATATATTACAATATACATGCAACGATCATAAAACCACTTGATATTTATGTGCATATCTATATGGAAAGATATCTATTTGTATTTATGAATTCATAGAAAAACATCTCTAAATCCTTACTCTATCAAGAAATCATTTTCTATCATATACATAAAAGCTCTTAAATCAAATATTTTCTTAAAAACATCAATATCGTACCTCTAAAAACATAAATAATAGTACTCTAAGAAACGAAGAATCTACTCTCTAGGGTTCTCCAAGAACCAAAAATGTTTTTCTCTTATGATCATCAAGGATCTAATTTGGACACCTAACTAGGAGATTGTCCTTCAGATAACTTGACCAAGGTTAACGATTGTTTTTCCAAGTCATAACTCACTACTTTGTTTCTCTTTAACTACACCTAGTCTCTCATTATAAATTAATCATTCTTAAAACTCTGCTCTAGGCTCTTTTCTGTGTTTAAAACTCTATCATATAGTTACTCTATTCTTGAAATCATAAGATCTCTAATATACATAAAATCATTTAAATAAAACTTTTGAAACTCTTGAAAGCTCTAGACTCATATAACTCTAACAATCTGACTTTGCATCATTTCTGTCTATGAAATCATGCCCAAGGGATCACCAACCTATAGGCATTCCAATTAAAATCGCAGAATATGTATATCGCAAGTTGCTACGAATAATCCTGAATTCCATACTTTGGTATCATAAAAACTGAATTTCTAAAATCTCATCTCTCAAGCTAACATCTTGCATAATTTAATAACTCTAATATCATACTTTGAAATGGAAACGTTTATAATCATAAAAGCTTGACATTATAATAGCATCTCTATTAAGGAAATTAAGTTATACTCTGTTTGACATTCTTGCCAAAATATCTTAACTAATACTTTAAAATCATATTTGACATCTCAAGTCTTGAAGTACATATGATAAAATAACAACTTATTAAATCACATACTCTTGCATTAAATCTCTTAGAGTTGCACATAAAACACTTTTATAACATGCAATTTATCAATCATGGTCCCATGCTTCTAAAATACATTTTTCGTGCTATTGTCAAAACATGCTCTTTGTCTAGCTTGCTATCCTTGCAAAATCATATATATACTCATATTTCATCTCTAATTTTATATTTAACAATAATCATGCATAAATATACCTATAATGCTTAAAGGTAAGGCCATGAGTTTGAACCCATTCACGTTAGAAGCCGAGAGTGTGTTGGCAGCACTAACTTGACCTCGGGAGCTTGGAATGACACCAACAATTCCATTGACCCAAGATCAAATTCGAATACTCTCTAGATAACTCTAATCAAACTCTAACAACATTGGGGGAGCACCCTCACTTGACAACAATGGAGGATAACAAAGTCCATACACTAGAACATGGAAGCAAGGAGAGAGGAAGCATAAACCAATAATCAACTCACCTTGAAGCTTGGATGGAAGCTAGATTGGCAGAGGATAAGAGTGAGGAAGGAGAAAGAGGGATTTTGGGGGTAGGGTTTAGGAAATGGGTGTTTTCCTAGAGCTTGGGGTGTTTTAAAGGATTGAGCTCATTTATCAAAACTACATCGTTTTGCATTGTGGTTGACATCAAACATATCCACTCCCAACGAGTAGAATCTTGCTTCCAACGAACCTGGAAGAAGCAGACACTCATTGCAGCGAGCCTCTTGGGTCACCTGTCGTTGCAACGAGCATAACTCATTGTAGCGATTCTGTTCCTAGAATCTTGTAGCAATAGCACCCTAACAACACCCTCAACATATTTACATTTCTTAATTTTAAGTTAAATCATTTATTATGGGGTTTAGGGTCCTGCTTCATTCTAGGAGATAGTGCCACCCTAAAGGCCACTGCTCCATTCCTCTAGGTAATGGTGCCAATTGTCACACCTAGCAGCTCCGCCTCTAAGGGCAACCCTTTAAACGTTTCATTTTTGGACCACAAATTTAAAAGGGTGAATTTAGGATTTGAACTAAAACCCAAAATTTGGATTTTGAATGGTTGGAGTTTTGATTTTTTTCATATTTTATTTGAATCAAAATGGGGGGTATTTCCTTATTTACATTTATATTTTAGGGTTTAGGGTCCAGACTTAGAGAAGTTCAGCTTGCGGCGGGTCAGGGACCCTAAGGCTATATGAACCTTAGTGACACGTGTATACCGGGTATTACATACTTCCCTCTTAAAAAGATTTGGTCCCCAAATCTGAACTTGCATAACTAGAAGGTCAAGGAGATGAAAAACTTAACCACACGAGTTTCAAGGATGGGCCTGATGCCCCGCACACTCTGACATGATACTCTGTCTACACTAGTCGTACTCTAGGAGACGAGTGCCACCCTCAAGGCCACTATTCCATTCCTCTAGCTAAGGGTGCCAATTGTCACACCTAGGAGCTCCGCCTCTAAGGGCGGCCCCTTCCCATGGTGCAAGTCCTGGATGAGCATCTGTTCTCGCCTGTCACGCGCTAGCTCTTGAAGATGGAGGCTAAATGTCACTTGCTTCATGCTCTGTTCTCTTTCTTTATGTCCATATTAACTGATACAATAGGACTCCCAGCCCTTGGTTCCTAAACTTTCTCACATTCTATGCGCATGTCATGCGTGGAAGCTAAACTACTCTATCTATTCACGTAGAAAAAATATGCAAAAACAAACATGACATTCATAAACATAGTTCTTAACTGACTCATTCATGCACATAGAAGGTACAAACAATAAACATGGCATTCATATGCGTAATTCTCAATTTGCACGTTTCACTCTAAGTCTGGTTCCTTAACCATATGCCTACACTCTTAGCATGCACTGAATGCAACACATCACATACATCATGAACTAGCATTTCTTGGCCTTCCTCTAGATTACTAACCAACTCTTCAAATGCAAATGCATGCATTCCAAAAATTTAACCATGCTCATGCAATTGAGGCAAACAACATGCTTCTTATTACTCTACCAAGCCCATTAATCTCTTATCATTGTGTTACCATGTTGCTACTTAACATGATAAATTTCATTTAAGTCTCCTTTACCTAACTTACACGTATGGGTTCAGGAAAAGAGCATCCATCTTACACATGAGCTTCTCAACTTCATCATAGAAAAGATCTACATTGATGATATGAACTATCCCTTTTAGGTTACTCTAATCATGCTTGTGCAAAGCCAACTCAAGAAAAACTATCATACAAACACATGGGATTCTATTTCATGTTACACAACTTTTGAAAACACTTCATCATGAATCAAGCTATTGCTACAAGCATAAAACAAACTTCTACGAAACTTGTACTCCAATATCTTAAATCTCATTCAGTATAACCTATTTTCAGATTCTTTCTTTCCATAAAGCAAACTAATTATGATAAAGCAATGTTAACAAAAATTCTTTAAGCAAAAGAAAATCATTTCCTCTAGGATTTGCAAAACCTTGGCCAAGAGCCTCAAATATTCATAGAACTCCTTTCAAGGGTACTAACATGGTTTTCGAATCACATATCAACTCATAAAATGCAACAATCAAAAAGCATTTAAAGAAGCTTGATGGCGTAGGCCTGATCTCTAAATGTTATGGGGTGCCTAGGAAATCCTTATGTTCATCATCCTCTAAATGTTATGTGCACATGCGTGAAACCACATGCTTAACAAACATAAACACATCATGCATTCACTCAAGTCATTAAGTTGATAAAACATGATTCTCATAAGGACATGCAAGAACCATGCACCAAGACCCTAAATGCCATACAATGTGCAAGTATCCTCTAGTTTAATTCTTAGCCTATAAGATTCATGCTAACCATCCACATGCTTGTTTCATCAAATGCAGTCATGAAATCCTATTACTCCTTCGCATAAGCTCTAATCTATCTTAACAAGATCGATTACTCATGCCTTGATCAAAACTTCCAATTACCTATTCATGCCGATTCTAATCATAGCAAGGTAACCTTCATAATTTGCAACATCTTTACATCATGCTTATAATCATGAAAAGAAAACAAGAGATGACTAAAATATTTTAGTGCAATCCATACGCATAATCACTCACCATGGATGCTCGAAACAGGCCTAGCAACTCATATTATGTTATTATCACACAGGGCATACATACCATACTCTTATCATGTAATATTACCATGCATATTCAAAACTAATCTAACACTCTACATCATGTTGCTAACATGCTCCACATACGTTATATGCTCTCATCATGCGAAAACACAATTTTCCCACATATATCATGCAACCATGTATCTTTAAAAAAAATAAAAAAAGTGACATGCTTACGATTCATGGCATTAAGGTTGCTTCAAATAATTTCACGCAATCAAGAACAAAGCATCAATCCTCCAAGTATGCCTATATGTATGACTCGTGCTCTCATCAAGTTTCTACTTGTTAACTCTAGGTCATTCTCATTGAACTCTCTTCCTCTGGATATCGAGTTTCTCTACTCTTTGGCTCGTAACCCTCTAGATAACAGGAAATCACTCTTTTTGTACTCTCTATGACTCTATTCATAGTTGGTAGGTGTGCCAATAGGTACCGACCTCCATTGGCTTTTCGCCCGTCAAACAAACTAGGTGTGACCAACTGGTCTACATTGAATTCTACCATTCTAGCTGGTTGCTGGCTTACCCTCTTTGTTGTGCGATAATGGGACACGTCGAGGAGGGCATAGAGTGGTGACAGCCAATGGTACCTGCTGACCTCTATATAAGCTAATCATTCTTGCTTTTGCTTCCTTTTAATGCACTCTAGCTTGAATGTGCTAACTAACTATCTCTGACATGTTTGAAATGGCCCACTCGAGGCGCCACATGCAACTAGTACAACTGACGTGGTGCTACTCCAGTGACGATGATTTTAAGCCGTAGTTCACCCGAAAAGGAAGATAAAGATAGGAAGCTGGATCAAGAATCCCAAAGAAATACAGAAACTCTTACTAAACCTAGACATGACTGACTCTTCCTATAGGCCTCAAATAACATCGCGTTAGTGCAAATGGCAGCGGTTTCATTCACATAAATGTCATGCTATTTGTGGACACTTGCTCCAGGACCATGCAGGGAAACCTATGGCTCAGATACCACTTTGTCACGACCCAGCCAAGGAACATGACCGGCACATGAGGAATCATATCCCCATATAAGCCTTGTGACCTCTGAGTCTCTCTATATGCATAAAATAATATACTTTTTTATTCTGAAATCATGGTTTCATCTAAATCTCTATTTAAACTTTATATCTGAAATTATATAACTGAAATACTTGATATATGAAGCTCTAATAACATATTAATCATACTCGCGTCACGTACCCGGAGGGCACATGCCACAAGGATGCCGACCGATTTTGAAATAAAATAAAATGGGAGTCGCCACCAATTTTAATTCTGGAAAAATTGGAAAACCTTTTTAATTTATAAACTGTTCTTTTAAAAGAGATTTGAGGTTCGAGAGTTGATTATGATTAGGGAAGGGTGCAAACTTAATCCTACTACACCCTAATGCATCCGCATAAATACGGTTACCCTAGAGCTCATTATGCAAATTTGTTTATAATTTTAATAATATTTAATTTTCCCTTAAATAATCACAATTATGTACAAGAGATTTGAGGTCTTTTTAAAAGAGATTTGAGGTTCGGAGTTTGATTATGATTAGGGAAGGGTGCAAACTTAATCCTACTGCACCCCTAATGCATCCGCATAAATACGGTTACCCTAGAGCTCATTATGCAAATTTGTTTATAATTTTAATAATATTTAATTTTCCCTTAAATAATCACAATTATGTACAAGCATAAAATAAAATAAAATAAAATTAAAACAAGGAATAAAAATTAAATGAGAACACAATTTAATGAAAAATTAATTTTGGCTTGATAGTTATTTACTACGCAACGTATCCTGGTGCAATGAGGAACTCAAAGTCACGTCGTTCTCTGAAAAATGAGTTCTGTGTTGATAGATTTTAATTAAAAGAAAATAAAGATGTGTTGATTATTTTTTTAATTGTGAAAAGGATTTTATGAAGAAATTAAGATTCACTTTTGCACAAGATTTAGGATAACATGAACTATACAATAAACCCTTACATCCTTATGAAACTTGAGGATGATAAATCATACATCAAAATCAGAAGTTGTTGTATGGATTGAATATTATTTTATTTTTGACAAGCTGTAATTTTAACAAAATTAATTCAGAGATATAAACACACAATTTAATTTGAGCAAAATACATAAGCATACACAATAATTAAAAATTAAAATGAACACAATGATAATATTTATTTAAACATACAACACATACAAATAATTAAACTAGAAAGACAAAAATTAATTTATAAACACAATTACTCAATTAATTTTAGCAAGACGCATAAACATATGATATGATTAAGCTAAATAAAACACATAAGCATACACAATAATTAAACTAAAAAAAGGATACAATTACACAATTTATTTAAACACACAACACATAAACATATAAAATGATTAAACTAAAAAACTAATTATTTTATTTTATTTTATTTTATTTTATTTTTTTTATTTGCAAGATCTTTTTTCCTTTTTATTTAAAAGAAAGCAAACACATTTTTTTGTTTTTTATAACAAACCAAGACAAGTTGAAAAAGAAGAAGCAATTCTTAAAATACATAACAACCCAAATACATAGTTTAGCAATTGGGGAGCCCAAATAACATCCTGAGATAGCCCACAAACCCAAATGTATCCACACCAAATAGAAGACAAAATCAACAAATAAAATAATAAAAGAATACCAAAAAGAAAGGGAATTTTAGCAAGGAAAGTAAAGAGAAGTCTGGAACATTTTGGGGATTGGAGTTTCAAAGCTTGGGGTATGAGTTCTGTGAGGGAAGGGTGCATACACAGGAAGAGAAGCTGAACTCACGACGATTCTTGAGCGCTCGAGGCAGAGGTGGCGTCGGCGCAATGCTGTGGCGAGATACGACTAGATCGGCAGGATTCCGGTGGGGGCGAGTGCCTTCACGTTTGTTGTTGACTTCGCTGCTAGGCGGTGATGGGTGCTAGTCTCAGGCCACGATGGAACTTCGCGAGGAGGAGAGAGGGACGGTGCGGGCGCTGACGGCGGATTGCGCCGGGGGGCGGATGGCGGCCTTGGAGGGAGGCCGGCTTCGCGAAGCGTGGGAGAGGGGAAAGTTGCCGGCGGAGCTGGGATGTGACAGGACGCGTCTCGGGCGGCCGTGACGATGCTGTTATCGCCGGTTGCTGCAGGTGGTTGCACGCGTGGCGTGGTAGGGATCGCGACCCTCACATGGAGGCGGCAGTGGGAGTAGCTGCAGGCAACGTCTCCGAGGATTCAGCAAGTGGGCAGCTGTTAAGACCATTAAAGGTGGCCGCTTTTTCTTTCCCCTTTGTTTGATGATGATTTTCAGGTTGTGACCTTGATTTTGGTTGGGTTTGGCTTCTATTAGGATGGTGATTGTAGTTTGATGGTCAAACATGAAGCATGGGATTGGCTATGGTTGATGGCTCAATGATAGTGGTGGTTTATTGCTTTCATTGGTTTTTGTTGGTTTGTGGGTTCATTAAGAATGATGGTTTATTTTTGCAATGGTGTTCTCAAGATGCATTTTTCATTTGTGGCTGAGAGTTTGACTATGGCTTTTGCTTTTTTTTTTTTTTGTTGATCGAGTTTATTGAAGGATCATATGCTGTGATTTGGGATTTTATGGTATTTGGCTATGGTGGCAGAGTGTGGAGGAAGGAGATTGTGGTGATGGAGGTTGTGTGTGATGATGATGGTTAATGGATCTCTCCCAGGACCTTCTTCTTTCTCATTTATGGATGTAGCTCCCATGACCATCATCCCCTCCTTATTCCATTTTACAGCTGCCATACTCATTCAGGAAAGAACCATTGTTATTTTGCAATGAGTGATGAAAGCATCATGATTGCCCAGGTCAATTCTCAGATGTGTTTTTTCTTTTTTTTTTTTTGTTTCATGTGCCACGGTTTCTTTTTCCTTGTTTTGCATGTCACAGGCTGAAAGGTCAAAATATTTATTTTTTGTTTTATTTTTATTATTATTATTATTTTTTGTTGATGGACCAGGCTGAAACAACAAAACAAAATAAAATGGAATGGACTGGCGAACTCAATGGGCTAAAATGGATTAGCTGAAAGGGATTAAAATGGGCTATTTACTGGATTGGGCTATTTGTTGGACTTGATTTTTATGCAAATAACAAACAACCAATATGAACACAAATAGACAAATAAAATCAAATAAATATTGGACAAAATATGGTGTTCACAGTTGCTCCTCTTTACTTGTTTCTTATTGAAAAATATGAAGATTGTGACTTTGATATTTTTTAATAAGAGACAAGTAAAGATATGAACACATATTTTGTCGAAATGCATGTTGATGATGAATGCATGATAACACAATGATGATCACAATGTTGATGAATGTATGATGAGGATGCATGACTTCTGTAGGGAGGGATTGAAGTAGAAAGACATGTGGTGTGAGGGACAAATGACATGACAATGAGAATAAACAAATTGATTATTGAAATATAACAACATGATGATGGGTGAAAAATGAATGATAATTATGGTAGAAGAGCTTATAGTTGCTGATGATTTTTTTTTTTTTATGATGATAAGATAATGATGTGTGTATGATGGAAATGACGAATATGCCCCTTGATAATGTAAAAATGTTCTGATGGATTATGCTAGATGATCGATGCATAATTACGATGAATGCATGGTAACAATGCAGAATGATATAGTGGATGGTAATTTCATTATGAATGAACACTACTAATGTCAAGTAAGGAATGAAATGTATGTGAAATTAAAAGCATGTGGAATGTGAAAGCTTGTGAAGATGAAATATACATGTGAAATTTTAAAATTTGTGAAAGTAAATGTGAAAGCGAGTAAAGATCTGTGAAAACATGTAAATGTGAAAGCGTAAATTGTGAAAGTGGTAAAGACTTGAAATAAACGTGAAAGCGGTAAAGACTATGAAATAATCGTGAAAGCGTAAATTGTGAAAGCTTATAAATGGTGAAAGCGTAAATTGTGAAAGCTGTAAATTGTGAAAGCTGTAAATGTGAAAGCAGTAATTGTGAAAGCGATAAATTGTGAAAACGGTAAATTGTGAAAGCATTGTAAATGTGAAAGCGGTAAATTGTGAAAGCATTGTAAATGTGAAAGCAGTAAATTGTAAATTGTGAAAGCATTGTAAATGTGAAAGCGTAAATTGTAAATGTGAAAGCATTAAATGTGAAAGCATATAAATTGTGAAAGCATTGTAAATTGTGAAAATAGTAAATGTGAAAGCATATAAATGTGAAAGCATTGTAAATGTGAAAGCAGTAAATGTGAAACTTAAAAGACTTGTGAAATATGAAAATTGTGAAGGAAAAATTTGGCAAAGGTGTGTATGTGATGGCGATATGATGAATGATGCAAAATTGATGTAGTGATGATGTGTTCAGTGACAAGAATGATGACAATATGAGCCGTCTCTTTAGCTATTAAAATTGCCAAGTTTGAGGTATCTTTGCATTGCTCTTCAAGAAAGCTTTTGTCTATTTCCAAATGAGCCGTCTCTTTAGATGAAAGTGTTGTGAACTTTTCATCAGTTTTCAAACATATCTCCTCTTAGTGACACTTCGACGTTCCCTTTTTGCCCAGTTTTCATTGTCCTCATTTTCAATCAGGACATCCATCAAAAACCCATATTTAGGTTGTCCTCTATGAATCTCGGCTCAGCAGATTGCCCATTATTCAATTCTAATCCACGAGTCCCTGCCTGACTTATTAGTTGAGTTTTGTTAGCAAATTAATCCCTTCATAGTATCTCAATTATAATATCATGATTATGCATAGTTTTAAAAGATTTTTGGTAGAAAACAAGACACGAGGAAGAGAAGGTAATTTGGACGTCATGGAAAGTATGTACAGGATGTCAACAACTATAAAGAAATGAAGAAGGAATAAATAAAAGACTTATAGTGTTTGATTCCATGTGATCAACCCATTTCACTAATTCATTGGTTACACTAAACTCGAATTTCATGTTCACAAGTGTATCCTCTGTTTGTGCTCAACAATATGCCATGATCCACAAACATTCAAATTGCCCTGTTTAAGTCCCCACATTGCTTCGATTATTGGTTCTTACCTTCACCATTGCATAGGCCGCCTTTTCAGGTTTTCAACCTAGCGATTAAAAGTTGTCTTCCCCTTTTCAGTTTGCTCTTTTTGTGCTCTAATTTTTGCCTAGGTTGCCCTTCAGGGCTTTCAACCCAGCGAGCATTTTTCTTTTTTTCATTTTTTTTTAGGCAAAATATTTTTCACGACATGAATTGATTAGTTTAGCTAGTACTTTGCCTTCTATATTAGTCAAGATCAATCCTCCTCCAAAATGCATCTTTGACGATATAAGGGCCTTCATGTGTGGGTGCCCACTTGCCTCTGTTATCCTCTTGATTCGGCAGAATTTTCTTCAAAACAAATCGCCTTTGGATGTTCGAGGCGAACATTTTTATTAAATGCTTTCGGCATCCTTTCTGGTATAACTGGCCATGGCATACCCGTTTAGCCGTTTTTCCTCAAGCATATTCAACTGCTCATATCTCATTTTAACCCACTCGGCTTCTTCCAATTTAGCTTCTGCTAAGACTCTTAATGATGGTATTTCCACTTCTATAGGGGTCACTGCCTCCATCTCATACACCAGCGAATACGGGGTTGCCCAGGTTGAGGATTCTGAGAAGTGCGATAGGCGTGTAATGCATAAGGCAGCATGTCACTCCAATCTTTGTAGGTGACCACCATTTTCCCCAAGATCTTCTTGATGTTTTTGTCGCTGCCTCTCCAGCACCATTCATCTTTGGTCGGTAAGGAGCTAAGTTGTGATGCTTGATCTTGAATTGCTCACACAGTTTTCACACCTTGCGTTATTGAAATTAGTGGCATTATCATGATGAGTCTTTCTGGCAGACCATACCTATAAATGATATTGCTCTTCAGAAATTTCACAACCACTTTCGGGTTACATTGGCGTATCAGGCTTCTACCCATTTGGTGAAGTAATCAATGGCTACTAGAATGAATCGATGCCCATTGGATGCTTTGGGGCTAATTGGCCCTATGACATCCATACCCCACATTGCAAAAGGCCAAGGTGATGTAAGAGTGTGCAATGACAGAGGAGGGGAATGAATTCGATCAGCATAGATTTGACATTTGTGGCACTTTCTAACAAACTCTATGTAGTCTTTTTCCATTGTAAGCCAAAAATATCCTTGCCTGAGAATTGCCTGGACAATGTGTGCCCGTCAGCGTGAGTTCCACAGATACCTTCATAGACTTCTGATATGATGAAGTTTGTAACATCCTAGTTTTCTTCAGATATTAATTGAGGAAAACTTAATAGGAATATTAGAATTTGGCAGGGACAGTTGTGATGAGAATGACTCCATGAGGGAGTACAAAAAAAAAAAATGTGAATAGTACTGGCGGGCCCGCAGGCCTCCCGGACGCCGAACTGGGATTCAGGAACGGTGCCCGAAACTAAGAAAATATGAGAATAAGATTAGGAATGTGTGGGAACAATAATTTTATACCTAGAATTAAATTTCGGTAATATGGATTAGTGAGACGCGTTACCCGTTCGGTAAGATTTCGGTGTGTGGTTTTTAACACCGAAAGACATTTCCATCACTACAACTAAATAATATCCCCAAAATTAAGACAAGTGGAAGGCTAGGATTCAATCTTGGAATCCAAGATCAAATCCTAGCCATCCATCATAGCCTAGTCACCAAATTCATCATGATTTTCTACAAATATCTTGCCTTGCATTTATGACAAGCCTAGTCACTTAATCTTCTTAACCAAGCCATGCTCATATTCAGCCATTTCAAGGAGAAATCAGAGCTTGGAAGTCCTCCATAGCCAAGAGCTTCACCTTGTGTTCATCTCACAAAAACCCTAGCTTAGAATCATCAAAACCCAAATCTTCCTTCACAAAAATTGATCTACACTTCCACCTCTACAATTATAACCGATTGAAATTTCAAGAACCCTATCCTTCTTGCACATCCATCAGTGATCAGAGGAGGGTTTGAGGTTGTGTGGGGAGTTTTGGTTGTGAAGAAATCACAACTTAAAACAAGCTAGAGATAAAGACTTGCTGCACCTTCAAGAGTAGGGTTTTCTGCTGCCTTTTTGTGGAATTTTTCAATTATGTTTTGGCTTGCCCTAATTCCGAAAATTTTGATGATTCTGATGGTTAACATATTGATATTGATGTATGAATTTTTGTGTTGGGTTTGGATGGTTTTAAAATGGGTTTTCTCTCAAGTGAAATTGGAACTAGGTTGCTGGACTGAATTCTGCTCTGTAATCAGAATTTCTCACGAATTTTCTGCAAAGTTTGTGGGTGGTTTCATGAGCCATGAAAATTATATGTTGTAGTTAAGCCCTTAAACTAAATACACGAATTTTCCTGGGGTTTAATTTTAAGGTTTGATGCCTCAAAAAAATTAGGAACCGAATTGTAACTGTTGCTGTCTAAATTGTTGAGACTGAAGTAACAAACTTGCCCGAATTTTTAATCATAGCAATTGATTGAGAAAGCTCCTGAAATTTTTACACAAGACTAATAACATGTTTAAATACCTCTGTGAATTTTCTTGTACCTTGATTCCATCGAATTCTAGGGTTAAATATTCTGAAAACACAAGTCTGGACCATGAATTTGTGACTTCTGACCACCAGATTTGCCTATTTTATTGAAGTAGTTATATAACTCTGATTGCCCTGAAATTTTTACAGGTTGTTTTAGACACATTGAAGTGTCATGTGAAATTTTCCTTCAGGGTGGAATGATTGTTTGGCATGGTAACCAATTGTTGTGCCTAGAACTTCAATTCTGCCAGAATAATGAGATGTGGAAATGGCTGAAATCTTATGTTAGTATGTGTATATCTTCCTGTATATATTTGAGACATATGGGAAAACAAAACAAGGCTTAGAAGGAGTTGAGAGGGAAGGCAAAAAGAAGGACTTCCCTAGAAAAGTTGTGAGTCGATAGACGTGGCTAGGCATAGACCTGTGAGTGATTAGGAAATGGAAACAAAATGAAGTTCGGTGATCTCAATAGGAATGAGCTCATGTCCTAGCAGTCTATGGTCCTCTGTGAAATTGAATTGTGAATGTATCTCTCTATGAGAATAAGCCTTCCCTATGAGAAAATTAAAAGACACGAGGAATGAAGTTTATGATTGTGCATATTATTGCTTGATTGATTATTGTGATACTATCCTTAGTTCCCGGCCTACGAGCTCTCTAAGACTTCTGTGTATGCGTTTGTATGAATATTGTATATGCATGAATTGCTTATCCCTACTGCGTATAGTATATGAGGGAAACTACCTCCTGAGAATTTTATATTATTCTCACCCTGCAAGTTGTATGTATTTTATTGTTCAGATTCGCAGATGCCGTCCCTAGTGTTTTTCTGTGATTCGCCACAGTGGGTGTGGCAATATGATGGCATTGGACTGCATGTACGCCGTTGGTTATTCCAGTTCCGGATCTATATGTTCTTTGATCGCTCCTTCAATACCTCGTCTTCGCGCGGACTTCGACCGCTTTCCTTATGACGGTGTGCCCCTTCACATGGCCCATCCTGTAGTGTTTGAGATCCCTCGCTCCACCAATGTCTCAGCCGGGACGCACCCGTTTCGTCATCCTCCTCATCTGACTCAGATCCCTAAAGGACCCGGTGCCCAGGATGGAGGAGAGGTCATCGCTCAAATGGCCAATGGTTTCCTGCACGAGGAATAGAGGCCTCTAGAGACGGATGCATTGTACATAGACATAGGATAGTGTTAGGACCTTACCTACCTACAGACTGATGTACTTTTAGTTTTCTTTTGCTCTGTTGTATATGTGCATATGCTATTTTGTCGCGGGGTGTTTGAGTAGGTTAGGTATAAGGGTGGGGGATTAGCCCAATTCGCATAAAATCCTGGACTTTTTGGGGTCACCTTGTTAGTCTTGCCCTTATGATGTATATGTATATAGTGATGCGACACTATACCCCTATATGTAAATCTCGTTATCATGGTATATGTATTGCGACATTTTGTGTCATTGATTATTTCAACTAGTATAGGTCCCGACTTACAGTAATACTCTACTAATTACTATGTCCATACTCGAGTAAATGTGGTAATTTGGAGGGTGTTACAAAGTTAGCTTCTGTAGCATCGACACATCTCAATAAGACTCCATCATGATTCCTCTTATACAAAACCTCCCCCAAGAGGAAAAATGACATGGATAGTCGTATGAGTGTCTTTTTGTCATTCTCATTTGCTGATGCCGGATATTCTCTCTCCTTGATGAATTTCTTGATATCATAGAACCAAGGTCGACCGTCAGACTCTTCTTCAATGTTAGAACAGTATGCTGCTCTCTTTTAACAATTACTTGTAAAGGTCTTACTTCCACTTCTAGATCAAGATTGGTCATCACAGCCATGGTGGCTAAGGCATCTCCACTGATTCTGGTCACGGGGCAAGTAATGGAAACTGACATCCTTGAATTCATCTTTTAAGCTCATAAGGTGTTCATAGTATGACGTAACCTATGCTCTTTGACTCGCCATTCTCTATTGACCTGAAAAATGATTAGGGCTAAGTCCGTAAACCTCTAACTCTTGCACCCCAAGGGATATTGCTGCCTTCAGCCCGTTATACATGCTTCATATTCGGCCATGTTGTTGGTACAATCAAATGCCAGTTTCACGCAATTGGAACTGCTTTCCATAGGGATATTAAGACTGCAACCCTATTCCCTCTTATGTTGACTGCAGTCGAAATACATTTTCCACACTAAGCCCTCTTCTTCCTCATTTTCACTGTCCTCTTCTACAACTGCTAGGACATCTTCATCAGGAACTCGTATTCCATTGACTGATATTCTTCAAGCGGGTTCTCGGCAGGTGATCAGCTATCACGCTTCCTTTTATAGATTTTCTTGTCACATACTTGATGTTGAATTGCTAGAGCCACTTGCCATTTGGACATTCTCAGGGAAATGTGTGGGCTTTCAAAGATGCATTTCATGGGGTCTATCCGAGATATGAGCAAGGTCGTATAATAAAGCATGTATTGTTGTAATCTCTCGCTGTCCACACCGTGAACAACAAGTCTTTTCAATAGCCAAATACCTAGACTCACAGTCATTGAACTTCTTGCTCAAGTAGTAAATGGCTTGCTCCTTTGACGGACTCGTCATGTTGACCCAGTCCCCCCATAGACCCATGCAACATGTGAGATATAGTGTGAGCGGTCGCCCTGGAGTTGGTGGAACCAAAAGAGGTGGATTTGACAAATAGTTTTTAACTTTGTCAAAGGCTTCTTGACATCTATCATCCCATCTAACTGGTCAAGTTAGAGATGAATCTCACTATATAATTCAATGACCCAGGAAACCTCGCACCTCTTTCTCTGTCTTTGGTGCTAGCATGTTTTGTATGGCTTTGATTTTGTCTGGATCTACCTCAATGCCTTTCTTGCTAATGATGAACCCTAACAATTTTCAGTGGAAGCTCCAAAGGTACATTTTGCGGGTTTAGCCGAAGTTTGTAAATTCTCAATCTTTCAAACAGTTTCCTAAGCACCGCAACATGACTCTCTCCATCTTGTGACTTTGCCACCATATCATCCACATACACCTCCAACTCCTTGTGAATCATGTCATGGAAAAGGGTCACCATTGCTCGCTAATACATTGCTCCAGCATTCTTTAGCCCGAATGGCATCACTCTATAGCAAAATACCCACTGAGTAACAAATGATGTTTTCTCTTTATCCTCTTCTGCCATCAAAATCTGATTGTAGCCTGAATAACCATCCATGAAAGAGAATTGGTGACTTCTAGCTGTGTTATCAACTAGTACATCTATATGAGGTAAAGGAAAATTATCCTTCAGGCTTGCTTTATTCAAATCCGATAATCCACACACATTCTGACCTTTCCATCTTTCTTAAACCTGGTACTATATTGGCTATCCATCTTGGGTAGAGTGGGACCTCCAAGAAACCTGCATCAAGTTGCTTTTCGACTTCAACTTTGATTTTCAGTGACATTTCTTGACTCATCCTCCGCAATTTCTGTCATTTAGGTTCCATTCCTTCAATCAATGGGATTTTATGAGCCACTATTTCTGGATCCAAACCAAGCATATCTTTGTAAGACCAGGCAAAAATGTCCAGGAATTCATGGAACAATGCAATCATCTTTTCCCTTTCAGATTGTCAACTATCTTCACTTCTTTCTTGTCTTCATCAGTACCCAAATTCAGTTTCAACGACTTCATCGTGTGGATTTATCCCCTTTTCCATTGAATTTATGATTTTGGCAAATTGTTGGCATAACTCAGGATCTTCATCTTGTTCATTTTCATTCGAGTCCATTGTAATGCAATAACCAGTTAATGGGTTTTCACAATTATTTGCATAAGATGAAAATTCTGAAGGAGAAGGATCCCTGGAATTGAGATGATCTGAAATAAGAAAGAAAGAAAAATAAATAAATAAATAAATAAATAAACAAGAAAAACTTAACAAGAAATTGGAAAAGAGAAAAGTTTAACAAGAGAATGGAAAAGAGAAACCACGCATAATCATTATTCAATTGAAATAAAAACGAGATGACTAAAGTATCCATTACTCAATGAAAAATAAATCATTCAAGGGTGCAGATTCCATTATTCATTGGCTCGAGGCTAGGGTAGATCAGCTGAGATATTCCTTCAAGGGTGCTGCAGTTTCATCTGCTTCTATCACCATTCCTGTTAGGTCAGGAAATGTATCCCTAATATATGGGATTTTCTTCTTGGATGTCTCAAAAGATGATTACTTGTAGCTTCATATCCAAGGCCAAGTTTTCAGGATTGTTAGAAGCGAGATTGAATTCTTAATTCCTTGCAGTTGACTCCCTAATCCTTTTCCTTCTTCGAATCCACTTTTACGCATTATACGAATGGCCACTTGATGCGCATCACCTTTTGGTTCCATGGGTTCAGCTATCTCTAGGTTTTGGAATGATACCTAAAAGTCTTAAGACACGTCAATGTATGGCACTGTCACTGGCTTAGTCACTAGCAATTCTTCTTTCCCTTTGACGGTAACAAGTTTCCCGCCATCTATAAATTTTACCCTCTGATGAAGTGTTGAGGGACGCACAGCCTCATGAATCCAGGGACTTCCCAGCATCGTATACCCAGCTCAATATCCATCACCTGGAATTTGGTCACAAAAATAGTGGGTCCAATTTCTAGCGAGAAGTCGATGACACCCATGATTTCCCTCATTGATCCATCAAACGCCTTCACAATTGTCTCGCTTGGTTCAATCACAGAGGAATCAACTGGCAATTGCTGTAGTGTGGAGTAAGGGAGCACATTGAAAGCTGATCCCCATCAATTAGTACTTTTGCAACATTACAGCCTTGGCATTTGAGGGTAATGTGGAGTGCTTTGAGCTCCTGCTGAATGAGGGAAAACCTCACTTTCATGAACGTGATGGCATTGGTCATTCTGATTGCATTTACTATCCTTTCAACCCTATCAGGGGTTATGTCTTTAGACACATAAGCTTGATCCAACACTTTTTAATCGCATTGCGATGAGCCTCCGAAGATAAGATTAGAGAATAGAGCGAGATCTTTGCTTGTGTTTTCTTCAGCTTCTACCACATCATACTCACTCTGTTTCATTATTTTCAGGAATTCTTCTTCTTCTTCCTTTTCCTGGCTCTTTTCTTTATTCTCCTTTCAGGCGCCACTCGGGCATTTTTCACAGGTATTTCTTGGGGACTTTTCAAAATTTCTCTGGAGTATAACACCTACCACTCCGAGTAATTCCCCTATTCCTATAACATTTGTAATAGACTCCGATGCAGAGGGTTCTGAACAATCTTCATTGTCATATTCAGACTTTGCGATCACGGAGGAAAGAAGGCAAACTAAATACTTTGAAGACGGGTACTTGCTTTGGACTTGGAAATGTTATTCCAGACATTACAGAATTAGATTCTATCACGTTTCATACCTCCATGGAACCGCATGGTTACTTTCATAAGGAAATGGCTTAGGCACCTTGAAAATAAGTGTTGGCTCATAATTGTAGACTTTATAAACGGGGGTGCATGGTGAATCATGTTGATACTTTGTCTATTCCCCTTTGGTATCTCAAGCACCCCTAGCTTAATCATCTTTTCAATGTAGAGCTTCAGCTCTGGACATTCCTCTATGTGGTGTTTCATTTCGGAACACTCAGAATAGATCATTTTCCTCTCCTTTCACTGTTCGTTTGCCTTTATCTCCTTCAACTTCCATCTCATAACCTGCCTTCCTAGTGTTTCCAAGATCTCCTTCATTGAGAGTTTGCTATTCTCTACTCCTTGACTTTCATGTTTCTCATAGCAGATAGAATTCACTTGTCCTCCACTATGATTAGGGAACGGGTTGTTTCTTATGTGCGGCTTTGATTTTTCTTTTAGCTTGATGGCGCCGTTGTCAATTAAATGCCATACCGCACTTCGGAACCCATAACAATCTTCGATTGAGTGCCCGAGGAGTTGGAATGATAATCGCAAGTTTGGTTTGGATTGTA
>JAMLFY010000782.1:0-23940 GCA_030441495.1 Dalbergia oliveri
AGCTAAGCTTAAGGTTGGCAAGGGTAAGCTTAGAGCTCTTTGAAACATAGGATTAATCTTTTCTTAACAAAACTTTTGTGATCTCTTAACATTTTTAACAAACTTTGTTCACACAAAGGAAGAAGTAACCGAAATCTTTAAAGGGGAAAGGAAAAGAAAACCGAAACTTTGGCTAGGAAAAGGAAAGGAAAAACCGAAACTTGAACAAGGAAAAGGAAAAGAAACCAAAAGCATATATGGTCCAAGACCAATTTTTTCAAGCTTTAGAGGTTTCTCACATGAAAACAACAAGCCATTATCTTGAAACCTCATCATCAAGCCAAAGTTTTTCTCATATGAAAAGGCCTCGTGGCCGAAAAAGAAAAAGAAGAGAAAAAGAGTTTTGACCTAAGAGAAAACTAGAACCTTTCTTGAAGAAAACAAGAAAAACTTTGAAAGAAAACCCCTACCTAAAGATATTTTCTTTTTGAAAGATGGAAGCTTGATCTTGAAACAAGATGAGAAGAACAACTCCTTCCTTGATGCTTAAATTCGGCTAAGAGAAAAAAAAAGGGAGAAAGGTTTGCTTTGAGTTTTTGAGCTTGGGAATGAAAAGTCTATGTGTTTAATGGAAGGTTTATGGTGTTTGTGTGATGGTTCTTTATGAGCAAAAGAAGATGAGAGGATGGTAAAACTTTTGAACTTTGAGAGAAAAAGAAAGAACTCAAGGTTACTCTTTGAAGCTAAACTTGGCAAATGAACAAAAATGCAACCAAGTTCATCCAGAGCATGGTATTTATAGAGAAATTGCAACCATGTAGCTGATTAGGGAGGAAGGCCTTCACCTCATGTTCCATGAGGTAGAGAATTTGTTCCATGAGGCATGGTGAGGTATGGTGGAAAGCATAGGCAAGGGATGGGCACACAAGTTTCATTAAGCATATTTTATTGGAAATGAAACATGTGATGGATGATTAATTGGGAAGAGTGGAATTATAATTAAGGCCAATGGGGAGGAAAAATTCTTATTTTAATGTTGTTTTATGTTTGTGTTTAAGAGGTAATTTGGTTAGGCCATGGATTAGGAGTTGTAAGTAAGTGTTTAGGTGAGAAAATGGGTAATTAAGGTTGTCAAGACTTGATTAGGAGAGTATTCTTGCTAGATTAACAATTTAAAACCATTTTCTTAGTCAAATGAGGTATGGGAACAATTCCTTAATTTAAGGAATTTGAGAGAGAAAATACTATTCAAGATTCCATGACTAGGAATCTTGAATCAAAGAATGTAATTAGAGTTTAACCAAGCAATCTTAGGTTCTAATTAACCTTAATAAATTATTTTAACTCTAGATTAATTATTGAAATAAATTAATCTTCATTAGAGCCTAATATTACTTAGGTTTGCTTAATTACGTCATTAGGCTCACTATACACGTTCTAGGGCAAAATGGTAATTTTGCACTAAAACTACCCGGACCTATTGGACCAAACTAAACATCAAAAACTCCACATAAACATCATTCCAAACTTCCTGGAAAAGTTTCGGGCTCAACGGCACTTTTAGTGTGAAAACTTCTAGGGGCATTTTGGTCATTTTGAGCCGAAAGTTAGAAAATGAGATTTTTATCTTAGATTTCAAACATATCAGGTATAATCCCTTCAAACATTGAGTTGACCCATTTGAAGGCTGGAAGTCCCTTCCTAAATTCTAGGTAAAAATGACCTCAGGGCATTTTGATCATTTGTACTCAATAGAGAAAAATCAGGGCGTTACAATTTGCCATTTCAAATACAAAAAAATATGTTGAAAAAAAAAATCATTAACCTTACCAATACATCTTCCAGCAATCCTTCAGGCTTTCCTGGATAGTCTTGTTAGCCAGCTATACAATCAATCCCATAGGTTTCAACTCACCAATGCAAACCCTTATAGACTAAACTTTGACATCACATTGATGGTTGCAACCAAATTCGTTAGAGCATCCTTGAACTTTGAGCTCCCAATAACACAAAGGATGGTGAATGATCCGGGTCCTTGAACTTCTTAGGTAGACTAGGTGTAAGGACCGAGGAAACATTCACCCCAAATCCACCCTCATTACCCTTTAACTTGCGTTTGTTAGTGCACAAGTCCTTCAAAAATTTGGCATAGGGCGGAAGTTGCTTCATTGTATCCAAGAGAGGTATGTTCACCTCTACTTTTCTAAAGGTTTCTAGCAACTTTGGATCTAATTTTGTTGTAGCGTTTTCTGGGTTTTGCCCTCTTAAGGATGGCAATGGAGGAATATGATTTCCATCTTTCACCACCTTTGTAGAGCACTATAGCATTGTTTAACACTACAACGCTCACTAGAATGTTGCTGATGCTTGCCCGCTTCATTAAGAGCTCTAGTGCTGTTTAAGCATCCGGCCCTCAAGGTTTTTCCTCGGGCCTATTTTTCTCATGTTTTCATCCCCTTCAGACATATCCACCTTGGGAATTTCCATACCCTGACCTTAAGGTAATTGCACTAACATTTCCCTTGGGATTTAGAAATTTAGAGGAAAGCTGGGAAGTTGGGGTTTGTTACTCTAATTGCTCTTTATTTGAGTCACCTCCTCTCTTAACTCGTGTACTTCTTCTCTTAACTCCTGCATTTGTTCCATTATCATCTTAATCATTTCAGTCATAATAGGATATAAGCCGAGCATGTAGGAGGGGCTTGTTGCCTCTGATAAGGTGCCTGAATTTTTGCCGTGATAATTAGCCCTACTATTGAGAGTTATTTTCCCACTTCAGATTATGGTGATTCTTCTAGTTTGAGTTCTATGTCCCAAAATAGGAACTAGCCTGTTTGATTTTTCTTGAACTGGGTTAGCCTAAAATTGGGTTTGCTGACTATTTCTACATATGATTCTTCCTGATGTTGGACATATATCTGTGTAATGACGAGTCTAGGTGCAAATGCCATAGATCTTCAAACTCCTAGTGCTACTTCGATTGACCACTAATTGTTTCATAAGCCCAGAGAGCTTTTGTAAAGTCTGGGTCAATACTAGATTTTCTTTGGCTCACCTCATGAAGTCCCTTTGTACCAGTGGCTATCCTAGAACAAAATGCTGGAAATTGCAGCCATATTCTCTATCAAAGCAAGGCCTCTGCATGTCTTATCCAGGAGTGCCCATCTACTCAGCAACAATCATGCATCTATCAACAGATACAAGACCTTCATAAAAATGTTGGAAGAAGTTACTCCAGGATCTAATGGTTAGGGCGCTTGCATAGAGGAGCTTGAACCTCCCAATACTCATGTAGGGTCTCATTAGATTGGCGGATCTTGGATATGTCTTTTGATGGATGCCACTCAAAAGGCGGGAAAATACCTCTCAAGGAACATTCTCTTCATCCCCATCCAATTGTTCAATACCCCATCGGCAAGTTAAAGAACCAATTTTCTACAGGACCTCGAGGGAGAAGGGAACGCTCTGAGCTTGCATCATCCACCTCCACCCTATTGGGTCTCATGTCAGAGCACCATGTGCAACTTCTTCAAATGTTGATGTGGGTAAAGCATAGAACTTGTGTAAAGCATAGAACTTGTGTAAAGCATGAGTCAGATATCCTTAAGCTCAAAATCATTGTCAAGCTTAGAATAAGCAATTGCCAAGGCTGCGGGTAAAGTCAAGAGCAATGAGCTCCCTAAGTGTCCGTTGTGAAATCCCATATCACCTGTGTTTCTAAAACAACAAATAAAGGGTTAATCGCGGATTGTTTGTTCTGTTGACACCTTGTTTGTCTGATTCAACTTAAAGTTTTCTCAATTTCAAGATCAAGAGGTAATAAAGTGCCAGGAGAGAACGCCTCATACAAGGGAACAATAAAAAATAACATAAAATAAAATAGATAACAGGTAAAAATAAAAAATAAAATAATCTAAAGATAGAAATGGGAAAAATAAAAATAAAATAAAATAAATCAAAAACAATAATTAACAACTAAGTTTTAAGGCCTAATAATGGTGCCAAAATTTGATGGAGGTTGTCATTACCTCCTCAAATTAGGATTAAAATGGTACAATTAAATTCAAATACCAGATACACCAAAACTATAGTTAGAATACAATTCTGGTCGTCTCACAAGGAGACTATGTCACTTAGTTGGGAATTGGAGGTTTTAGAAAATAAATTAAAGCAATTGAAAATTAATTGAGAAAGAATTCATAATTAAAAGCACTAGTACAAGGTATTCCTAGGATTGGAATTAATCATCATTGACCAAATATGAAACACATTAGTGGCTATTAGTAATAAATTACTAACAATTTTACTAGTGATCAATTGACCTCTAGAAT
This sequence comes from Dalbergia oliveri, assembly GCA_030441495.1. Classification (NCBI taxonomy): domain Eukaryota; kingdom Viridiplantae; phylum Streptophyta; class Magnoliopsida; order Fabales; family Fabaceae; genus Dalbergia; species Dalbergia oliveri. The sequence continues at coordinate 4,311 of JAMLFY010000782.1, forward strand.
TTGATGAATTCAAATAACTAACAACGGATCCAATTAATTAGAAATTACATTGATTTAAAGTACCAATTGCTATAGTCTAACTGTCAATCGAAAGTTAATCCTAATGTTCTCCTTTAAGCATAAACCAATTGATCAATTAATCTATACCCAAAGGGTTTCCTTCAACGATGATTGTCAATTTAGTTATTCCAGGAAATTGTAACAATAGCAACAACAGTTATGAAAATAAGAGACTAAAATATGAGAAACTAATGCATTCAATATAAAGGAGATCTCAAATATTATCCCAATCCAGGGAACCCTTACACTAGAAAGGAAATCTACTCCTTAATCTCTAGGATTACAACAATGAAATTAAAATTGTACCTGAAGATAATAGCAATAATCCTTGTCACAATCTCTAAGACAAATCAAAATCACTAAGAGTGTGTTCATGAGTTTTGAGGGAATGGAAAGGAAAGTTATCAAAGGAAAATGAAGGGAAAGGGAAGGAAGGGTTTCAAAGGGTTTCAACCCACTTTGTTCACAAGTTTAAAATTGACAAGAGAAGGAAATGAAGGGCTTATAATGTATTCTTAAAATTTTATATTAATTTATTATAGTTAACATGCTTTATATTAATTGGTATAAATGGTATTTTGATATTTTAATAGGGATAATATAGTAAACTAAATAATAATCGTTTAAAACCCCCAAATTGGAGGAACTACAAAATAGGGATTTTGAAGGGTTTCAAGGGTTAGTAAAAATCCTCAAACACCTCCCCTTCTAAAAATAAAACTCATGAACAATTAAACCCCCTATAAATTTTCCCCTTCCCTCCTCTTTCCTTCTAAATCAAACTCAAGCACACACCCTGAAGGAATCCCGAGGGAGAAGAAGAATAGAAAAAAAGATGTAGAGAGAATCCCCTACCTCCAATCTAAATCCAAAATTAGGTTAAAAGTATGTACAGATTCCTAAATACTACTCCTTAAAATGGCCCAAAGTAGGGTCCAAAAACAGATTAATTATCTTTTAACCAGTCATCGCACAAGCGTTGCATGCTAAAATTAGCACTTAGCCCTCTCAGAGAGCGTTGCTTGAGCTTCATTGTTGCTTCTGCGAGCGCTAAAGCGCTAAATGAGTGCTACAATGCTCACTCGAGAGTGGCTTTTTCAGGCTTCTTCTTTTTGCATTCCCTTAGCTCCAAACTCCTTCCAACAAGTTTCCAACCTTGTTCTTGACATTTTGCATTTAATCCAAAGTTCCTATGTCCAAAACCATACTCAGAGTCAGGTTAAACGCAATAAGCTATAATTATAAATTATTCCCAAAATCGAGTGCAATAGTCAATGATTCTATAAAAATTACACAATGAGGACCAATCCAAAATTCCAATTATTAACAAAAATAACATAGTCAAAATTATGCAAAAAGCTAAGGTTTAGAAGTAAGGTAAGTGGCATAAATGCCCCTTATTAGTCATCCAAGAATAACACATAGGTCTTATCATGCCCCTTGCCAAAAAGTATTACTTGTCCAAAACTTGATTCTATACATGACATCCTTTAGCTTCAAGCCATACATTAAAGCCTTGGTCACAAAATTGACCAATGCTTAATAGGTTATGACCCAAGCCATCAACTAATAATATGCCAGAAATTTATGAGAATCATAATATTTCCAATGCCATTGACATTTGCTTTTCCACTATCAAATTAAATTTTACTGATTCTAAATTCTTAGGCTTCAAATTTCTGAACCATTTCCTTTTTCCTAACATTTGTCTAGAGTAGCCACTGCCATGTACCACTTATCATTCTTTTCAACATGTGTTCTAAGGTGTACCTCTATTTCTTCTTCGGAAACACATCAGCTATAAAGCACAGGTTGGCAACACCCTCTAGCTCATCTTAGGTTTCTAAACCCTCTTTCTCACTTCTAAATCACTCTATGTAGCCAACATTCCCTTCTTCTTAAAAGTGAACTTCTTCTGTGATTCCTTGAGCTTAGGACAATCAGTTTTGAAGTGTCCTTTCTCACCATGATGATAGTATTTCACATTTTCCTACTTTCCTTTGCCCTTCTTATCCTTTGTGAAGTTGGACTCCTTCTTTTTGAGTCCTGGTCTTCCATGCTCTTGATATTTTCTCACAAGCATGGAAATCTCATCTCCATCCTCTTCTTAGTCTTCTTCTAATCATCCTCCTCATGAAAAACCTTTGTATCCTTCACTACTTTCCCTTGGTTTTGCTTTCTGTGGGAGGTCTTTAGAGCCACTAAAAGAGTCACAAAGCCATTGGCAACAAATTGGATCTATAAGATCAAACAAGATAGAAACAATGGAGTGAAACAATATTGTGCAAGACTAGTGGTAAAAGGATTTGCTTAGAAAAAAGGGATTTATTTCAACGAGATATTTCTCCACTTGTCAGAACTTACAACTATTAGAGTAGTGTTGGTTATTTGTATTGCATTTGATATATATCTTGGTATTTGTACAAGAGATTTGATTCTTTCATAATTCACCTCAATACAACAAATAGAGTTCAAACCATTGTATATAGTACAAGAGGTTTGGTGATAATGGTTTCATCATCTTACTATTGTATGTGGATGACATGCTGGTAAGTCCCAACAAAAATTGAATCCAAGAATTGAAGGCACAGGTTGCTAAGGAGTTTGATATGAAAGGACATGGGGCCCATAAAGAAGATTTTAGAGATATGCAAATTCATTAGATAGAAAGGAGGAAGATCTGGCTTTCACAAGAATTTCTTGACGAAAATCTTGCGGCACTTTAACATGCATGATTGCAAACCAATTTCAACTACACTTTTCGTGAATTAAAAATTATCCTCAAGTATGTGTCCAAGCAGTGAAGTGCAAAGGATGGACATGCCTCAAGTATCATATACATCACTGGTGGGAAGCCTTATGTATGCCATGATTTGTACTACCCAAAATATTGCTCAAGTTGTTGGATTGTTAGTCGTTTGTAGTAGATCTAGGAAAAGAGCATTGCAATGTTGTCAAGAGGATCTTGAGATACATCAAAGCAACCTTAGGTGTTACATTATGTTTTGGAGGATCATAGTTCATTGTTAGAGGATATGTTGATTCAGATTTTATTGGTGATCTTGATAGAAGAAATCTATAGGTTATATGTTCACACTTGCAAAGAGAGGTGTAAGTTGGATATCTAATTTACAAATAGTTGTAGCTCTATTTATTATTGAAGTTGAACATATGGTAGCTACAAAAGCTTGTAAGGAAGCTATTTGGATTCAAAGGTTAATGGAGGAACTTGGGCATAAACAGTTAAAGATTATTGTGTATTGTAATAGTCCGAGTGCATGCCTTGCACATTCCTTGGAATCCATTGTTTCGTTCTAGGACAAAGTACATAGCAGGTTAATATCACTTTGTTCAAGAAGTAGTAGAAGAAAGGAATGTGGATATACAGAAAATTCACGCTAAAGATAACCTAGCAAATGTTATAACAAAGTCGATCAATATGACAAGTTTAAATGATGTAGATTCTCCTATGGACTATTAGACACTTAAGTAGCATGGAACTGACAAGATGAGAAAAGTTTTGAAAGCTAATGAAAAGTGACTTTAAGTGGAAGATTATAAATGAAAAAGTGACATAAAGCCACTTTTCATGGATTTTTAAGTCAAAGTTGAGCGAAGAAAATTTTCCCTTCCTTTGTAAAACCACTGAAAGCTAAAAAATGAAATAATTTGAGGAGGTTGGAAGATTTTGCCATAAATGCATCATGGTTGTGGAGTGCCTATAAAAGGATACCCAAACTCCATTAAGAAGGCATCCCAACTGGGAGCAACACATCCTTTAGTGAGTTTCTTCTATTTTTATAAAGAGAGTGTATTCTCCTAATATAAGAGAGGGTATTATTGTTCTTTCCTTATATTTACAGAGAAGTTGTGATTTTATCTTCCACCTAGTGAAAACCTTTTTTATCTTGCCTGTGATTTTTTCTCATCATTAAGGGATTTTCATGTTAACAATTTTATGTCAGTTTCATTTTTTCTTAACTCTTTCATAACTCTGATACCCAACAAATAATTGAGATGTTATGAGTTCACACTTTTTTTTTGTTAATAATATATAGAAGGAAATATGAAAAAATATTTTGGGGAGAATTTTCTAGTTTATATATATATAATCCTAGTATAAAGAAATGTTTACGGGAGTTGAAATTTAATTAAGTGATAGGCTTTGTTTGAGAGTTTGTGTAGAAGTTTTTTATGAAGAAGATGCCCAATAGGGTATGCATTTAACTCTTTTTTTATGATCAAAAGTTTCAATGAGGGGAAATCTCATTCTAGTTGAGCGTTAGGGCACGCCTCAAGGTTCATTGAATGTTTACAAAGATATTTATAGATCACCTATCTTCAAGAGATCCTATAATTGAACCTAAGTCATAGCAATGCATGGCGAAAGGTTGCAGATTAATTAACCCTTATTGGCTATAATTAGTGAGAATACTATATTATCACATAGACTTGCAGTTGAATTCCAATAAATTATGAAAGTATATTATTTAAAAAAAATTATGTGTTTGATTTGGAGGGTAAATATGGGGTGAAAATTTTTATGGATGAAGTCCATGTATAATTTTACACTTGAGTTTACCTATAAAAATTTTCACCCCATTTTTCCCTACCCAAACATAGTCTAAAGGAGGACAAGAAAATAAACTCTTCTTTGGGATTTATGCTTGAACGCACTTATATGATCATCCTCCTAATCATTCATACCATATGCTCTCCTCTTCTCTCTCTCTTTTCTCAAATATAGACAGACACCAAGAAACAACCACATATAGAGAGAAATTGACCTCCACCTCAGAGCATTACTTTGTACATTCTGTGCTCTGTATAGGAGCTTCTCTATAATCAAACAGTAAAGAAGACGGATCAAAAGATTCACAAAGTAATCCTTCATAGGGGTTTGCTTCTCTTCCTTTATTATTAATTGACACTTGTGCTTTCTTCCTATTCTTAATTTTTATCTTGCACTAATTGAGAACTAAAGATAGCTTTTACTGTTTGAGCAGAATCTGATGGGTCTGGGAAGGTTGGTGTTGACTTTGAAATCTAAAATAAGGTCTCTGAAGATGAAGAAGCCTTATGATAAGGTGGAGAAGAGTGAGAGCATGAGAATGGAGATTAGGAGCAGGAAGGCCAAAAAGCTTATTGAAGAGACCCTCAAAATTGCTGATTTACCTAAGTCCAAAACTTTTGCTTTCTGATGCTTAGCTCCTTAGAAGATTCAGTGTTTCTTTTCTTTTCAATTATATTCATTGGATGTATGCAGCTTTAATTAGACAGTTGTCTTTATTTTTTAGCTCCCTTATTTCTCTAAACCACATCCACCAAGAACCAACATATTGTCTTACGAATATAATTGTGGTGGATATGATTCTGGAAAACTTGACTATTGTGTGAAGAACATGTGTGAATTTTTCTGGTGTTCAGAATCTTTTTTTTTTTTTTCATGATCAACAAAGATTTCCCTTTCCGTGTGGCATTAATCTTTCAGTTTGGCCTCAGTCAAATTAAAATACTTCAAAATGAATTTCAAACTGCTGCAGTGCACATGATATAAAAGTTTGCATGATGAATTTGCTTACTCAGACTCCTAAGTGCTTTTCAGTTTTTCAATCCTATCTATTTTCACGCAGCACTCATGATTTTCAGATTAATTGTGCACTAAAATCAGTTCTCCTTTCCCCTTCGAGCCCTAATCGAGGAATGGCAATCTCGTTTCGGCCTGGCCTTCTTCTGCTTTTGGTTGGACCGTATAGGAACAAAATTGTAGGCTAATTATGCCATTTACATTTCTTGCTTATATTACTTGATAGAAGAAATATTTTGCAATTAAAATTTTTGACACATTTGAAAATTGAAACAAATAGAAGAGTAATACACCATGTCACATAAAAAATATTAAAAAAAAATACATGGAGCCATCAGCATTTGCATCCTCTAGATTTACGACTGTATTTTAGAAAATAAGATACATTAAAAATATAACATATCAATCCTTTACCAAACAATACACTATGAATTACTTCAATTTATTCTTTTCAATCACAGGAAAAAAGTAAGGTGGTAAAGGTTCCCTCCTTCCTTCACCTGTGTGAGAGATCGATTCTCACATTATGAATAAAGTAACTATAGAACCCTAACCAGGCGCTTATGCATTAAATGAACCTAAAATACACAAAAGAATTAGCCACTGCATCCAAATGATCCAATCGTAAATATTCTGGAAAAAACTCAAAAACTAAATGTTGAATTTACTATTTTCATTTTTCTTATTAAAATGTACACCCTGTGCTTTAAAATATTCCACTCAAAATCGAGGTTAAGGTGAGAAAGTGAATGACGAAAAAATAATATCCAATATGTTTAACCTATCATAAAGAAAAGATAAAAGTGAGACTAATTAGAATCCGTAATATTTGACGACTATGTTGAGAAGTTATGTGTGGTGAAAGCTCTTTTTTTATAAGCTTGATGTACAGAAAATTGTTCATAGTATTATCTACGGATATGTTTTAGAAGATCTTGGAGTATAAGAGTATTCTTTGAAAGTGGCTAAACCATCAAGTTATAAAGCATTAAACCAAACACAGCCAATAATATCACAAGAGGAAAGAAAAGGTTACAAGTATTGTAAAATCTATAAAAGAAATGCCATTGTGGAAGGATCAGGAAGTGATCGATAACAGTGAATCCTATACCACTCTCTAGTCACTACCATGTCAGCTTTGCCAGCTAAGTGATGAATATGGTACCATAGTATAAAACAAGGCTTCACATTCACCGCAATGATTCACGTTATATTTTACTTTACTTTTGCTGGTATATCTTTTTTATTTGATGAGTTTTTATTTACTTTTTTTTTCAATTATTGATTATGTACGGAAAAATTAAAGGGCATACTCAATTCTAAAAAAGAGTGGAGAATCGATCACAATGAACGTATCTTAAAACATTTGTTTCAATTCAGTTAAATAAACTCATTTATGGTTTGTTTGTAAGTGAAAAGAAAGGAAAATAATATTTTTCTCTGTTTGAATCAGCTAAGAAAATAAGAGGGAGGACCGGAGGAGAAAACTAGTTGTGGATTCCATGTGAAAGTTTTCTGCGCTTATGTGGAAGAAATGAAGATGAGATGTTTGATTGCAAAATTAGAATTACCCTATTAAAATTTCTTTTAACCATAAATCAATTACACAAAAATAATTCTGATACTATTATAGCGAACGATACTAATCAAGTCTCTTATAGTGAAAGTTAGATTAGATCTTGATGTTTTTACTGCAACGTGTATAGGTATTTGGCTTTGTTTAGGCGCTAGGATGATTTATCCAACTATCACTTGTATTGCTTTTACATTCTTGTTGAAGGCTGAGATGTTTTTCATTTAACTATCTAAAAAAAATTATTATATTTTCTTTTGGCCCTTTATAAATATATTGAAGACAAATTAATTTATCAGAGTTTGAAAGTTCTCTATTGATTTCTTACAATTCAAATAATGGAACAAATTGGTCCCTTCATATATATATATATATATATATAGAGGTCAATAGAGTGTTTTTTTTTTTAATTGTATGAACTTATATGAATAGACCAAATTTATTTTTTATTTTTTTAATTGTTAAGGATCAATAGAGGATTTTCAATTCTCAAAGGATTAATTCGTGTGCAATTAAGTTTTGAGAAACAAAGAAAATATAGTCGTATCAAATGACTTTCGAATAATTGATTTTTATGGCTAAAACAAACTCTAATAGGGTAATTCTAATTTTGCAATCAAATATGTCATCTCCATCTTTTATTTCCGCGCAGAAAACTTTACATGGAGTCCACGACTAGTTTTCTCCTGCCTCTTTATTTTCTTAGCTGATTCAAATAGAGAAAAATACTATTTTTCTTGCTTTTCTCCTCCAACCACTTTTCCTCTTGTTTCGCTTCCATCCAAAAGTGACTCACTTCAAGTATAAATGACACATAAGTGTTTGAAAACAGAATGATCATATCTAACGCTGGAAAACCATAGCGCAATTTATAGGAGTGGTACTTGTTCAAGTGTTTTTTTTTTTTCATTTTTTCCAAAAAAAATCCTCTTGAAGGTTCTAGCCGTCCATGTATTTTGATACACAAACTTGAGTGGAACGATGCTATATTCTAATTAGTAAGCCGTCATTTTCATTTCCTTTAGTCATTTAACTATTGTTATTTTTCGTTTAGCCTCGGTTTTGTAGTTGGTAACAAATAATTATTGTAAAAATACATATTTAGATATAGTAGGTCAAATTTGCTCATGTTAAAACTTTTTCAAACCTATTACTTAATTTATATATTTTTCAGTTACAATTTTTGTTTTATCCACTCAATCTGTCAATTATTACAACTCGTATTTTATGAGTTAGGTTGGTCAAAATATGTTGTTCACATGTTAACTGTAATGGGTATGACTAGGCCCACTAGCACAATTAGTAGATTTGAATACTTAAATTTAGTTAGCAAAGAATAAAATTTCAACCAAAAAAAATAAAGAATAACATAAATATGTATGTTAATAGGGGACTATTATGTGAAATGTGATTTGAATTTGTCTCGTGAATTTCCTCTCTTCTATTTCATTCTCTTCTAGTTCTACAATTTTCTTACTCCAAATTTCTAATTCATTACAATGGTGCTTTCATTGAACACTAAGATATCCATGTTGTTTCTAAAATCTCAAGCTTTTCATGGCCAAAAATCTCATTGTTCAATGGAACATGAGTAAAAAAATATTGGGAAATAAACACACAATTTCCTACTTGCAAGAACAAGGGGAGCAATACCAACAAAATAATGGTAGCAATACACAATAAACAAAACAATAGGAACAATACACTAAAATTTTTAACGTAAAAAAATTTCCCAAATGTGAGAGAATAAAAACCATGAGTTATCCAGATCAAAGAAATAACTCCACTCTTGATGAAGTGAGGTACAAGAGAGTCTAAATAGTGCACAAATAATTGCTAACAATGAGCTAAACCAACCAAGTACCAATGCTTAAAATAGAGAACCAAGAAGATAAAAAGTACCCCAAAATGAGCTCTTTGCGAGACCAATATTGCACACTCCAAACCTCATCTCAACAATCCAAGGATTCGAATGAAGAACCAAAATCAAGAACCCTCCTTCAAAGTTTAGCCCATCCACGTGAACGACTTCACAAACACCAATTACATCAAGGTGACATTAAAAATAGTTCTTCAAACAATACAGAACTACTGTACAACATTGATATCTTACACTCCAAAGCTCTTGTTCTGACTATCTAACCGTTCAAATGAAGAACCACCTATCAGTGATTTTAAAATTTCAATCTGTTCTCTAATAGTGGACGACTTCACAAATACTGATATGGCAATTGTTCACACTAGAAAAATGCAGTAAAGTGAATGAGTTTCTCTCTTCTTTCTCTCTCAATATGGTTGATTTTTCTCACAAATAATCTCTCTATGCACCCTAACAGACCCCTTTCACTTAGTTAGGTGGAGAATAAAGCGAGTTTGTTCAGTTTTGGATTTTTCTCCACATAAGAAGGAATCCAAACCCAACAAAGAAAATATTGTTGAAGTAAATGATATTCAAAATTTCTTCAATTGCTCGTTTACTTCAGCAATCCATTCTTGTACTATGGGAACAACCAAACTTTAGGAACCTAACCCAAAACTCTCCTTTACGTAAAGGATATTCATTTTCGAATTCTTTTGCACTTTTACTAATTAATTGTAAAGCTAAAAATTTAAATATTAGATTAAAGCAGTTATTGCAGTGGTTAGCCTAGCTAGCTTGCTAGTCCGCGTGACTGAATACAGTTGAAATATGCTGATGTGGCAATTGACTGCACGCGAAGCAGGAGATGAGGGGACGCCCACATAGGACAAGAGACATATTTGACGAAGCACATAAAGTTGTTTCTGATTTGGCAATTGCTTGCACATGAAAATGAAACTTCAACAGGTGCATAGAGATACTTTGGAATGAAAAACAACTTAATGGAATTGTTTCCTTCAAAACCAAGTCCAGATTCATAAACCCCCACAAATCTTGTTAAATGTTAACAGCTTGACCTGTCTAGTAAATACTGCACTGTGAAAGATACCGTGACTGAGAAATCATTCCTAAAATATAATCTCCCACAAACTTATAATTCAATTCGCATCTCTATCTTTCACTTTCAAAGTTCTTTCCATTATAATCCATGATATTAAGAATTTGTATAATTGAGAGAAGAATCAGAAATCTAAAATTTGATTAAATGGTGAATAAGATTAACAATATAAGTGAGGTACACCCATATATAATACAGTAAGTGTAATTAACATTAAACTTATTCCTAACTAAATCAACGTACTCTAATCAACTCCTAATGTGAACTAGATGTCAATTACATATTCTCCTACAACAAACCAAAAAATAGTCAATTAATATAACAGATGTTTCTTTCTTTTAATCGATGATCTCTAATTCAAGCTCTTAATAAAATAATTGGTGTCAAAGTATGTCTTTTTTTAATCTCATGTTTGAAGATGATTGTCTCCAATAATTGCAAAGATATCTATGAAGAATCCAAATTTGCATTATCTGTATCTTTAAGGTCCAGTATGATTCTTGTATAACCAAGTAAAATCTTTCATACGGGAATAACCTCATGTAAGTTATCCTAAATCATTTAGTTTATTCTTTCAATTATGTCATTGGGAATTAGTTTTTAAGTTTACAATACTAGTATACATTAAGATATTTTCTTTGAGATGAAGCTCGTTGTTTTAAAAAAGTAGAGTAAAAGATAAAAACGATTAAAGGGTCTGTCTAGAATTGTTTTTCTTAGTTTTTTAAACTATTTTAAAATCTATTTGGTAACTTTATTATAAAAATAGTTTTTTAATAGTAAAAAAAAATCTATATGCTAACTTTACCGTCAAAATAGTCTTTTAATGGTTAAAAAAATAATGAGTATTTGATAACCATAACATTGACAAGAAGCAGATGCTCTGTTCTTTCCTACCAACAAAAAGAAAAAAAAAGGGGGGAGAGAACTGCAATGCGTTCATGTTACTCTAAATCAAACGGGGCAGATTTGAACAATCACGTGTAATTACATCTATCCCTATTGGATTGGGCTAAAATGAGGGATTGAGAACTTGATCACTTCTAAATCAATAGCTTCTATTATGTGTAGATTCTACCAAGTGATCTAAGATTGATTAATTCATCATTTTCTTACTTTACCAACATTTTCAGTTTAGAATAACCCAATCTATTCATTCGTCAAAAAAAAAAAAAAAAAGAGAGGATCCAAGTCCATTGATTTTTGTCATCTTCATTAGAATCTTAATCTTAGGAAGAATTTAACAAAGATAACTAGAATAAATATTAAACAGTAATGTTAAATCATCCAACTTGTTAGTATCATTTGCCATCGTCTACAGATTGTCTTGCATCTATGATCAATGAAGAAGATGCAGATATGTTGGGAAAAGCTTCCAAAACATTTGATAGATCTTTTATTTTTCATACTTATTTGACAAGTGCTTTCGATATTTATAATTTGATGTGAAAAATATTATTTTTATTCATCATACATGAAATACCGTTTCTAACTCACATCATCTACATTTGATTAAATGTGAATCCCACTTAATGAAGTTACACCTCATCCAATTGAATAAGATATAAGTCAACATAATATTTCATATATAGTGAATACAAATAACATAACTCATTTGATATTAGATAGATTGAGTTGGAAAAAATGCAACTCCCAGTCCCAGACAAATTAGGAACAAGGATACTCAATTTTCGTACAGGACTAACACGTACAAATTAGTTCTTTGTCTTTCTTTCTCTCTTTTATCCCCCAAAAATCATGGAATGCTTTTTTTTCTTGGGGTACTAATGGGATACTTTTTAATTTCTGTATCAAATCAGTTTTTGAATGTTTATGTAATTAGATTATCCCAGTCAATATTGAAAGCCCTGTACTCCATTGCTAGTTTCATAGACATGAACTGGCAAGTGAAATTCTCATAATGCTTATTGAAATTCTCAATTGAAATTCAGTTTAACTCCCACAGATATCATATTTATATCTCACGATTGGATTAACTCTACTACGGACATCCAAATGATATTGCAAAAGATGTCGAAAATGAAGTCACTTAAAAAATGCAACCGACTACAGTTTTGCTTTAAAATTACACCATTTGAACAAGCTCCTCAAAGACAATTAATTTCATCAAATGATGTTCCAAAAATAGCATTTAACTCCGGACAAACTTAGTTCCATGAGTTGCAACTTGAAATGAATAATATTATGCGAACTAATATGAGTGATTATGATAAATTCTCCGAAGTTCCTTACAGGGATTGCATGTCCACGGCAGTAAAGGAGGGTCCAGGCAATAGAGATGGATTCTTCGAGCTCGGCAATACCCACACCTTTCAAGGAGATCCTCAGGTTCCCGACCACGGCAAACTACGCAAGCACTTGCCTCTGAGGACTGTGTAAGCAAAAGACAAGTCACAAATCAGATTAAAATGTGCATAAACTACCAGGAAAATTTTGCACAATAATGAATCATTCGAAAATGTTATAAAGAAAGCAGGGTTGAAGAAAATCTATGGGAAGACGTTTCTAATATATGGACTACCACTACAACATGCCAATAGTTCGTTATAAATTTATTAAGCAATTTAGGACACACTCTTCATAATCGAAGATAATTTCTTTCCTTTTCTTCTAGTAAGATTTCAAGAAAGTGGTAGTTTTCTTCATTTCTTTTTTTTTTTTTTTTTTGAAAGTGATAGAAATTTGATAACCTCAAAATTGACAAGCAGAAGGGCTGTGCTTTCCCACTACCAAAAAAAAAGGAGAAGTGGAATGCAGCCATATGGATGCAAATATATAAGGGAATTATCACAGAAATGAATGTTCACAAATATAAAAGCAAATCATTATGTCATGTCAGATATCTACTGGATTTTTGTGCGTGCGTCAACATATTCAATCATGCTAATAACCCATTAAAGTATTAATTATATGTAAGTATTATGTAATACTGTAATATCATGACTCAAGGACCGTAGCCTACTTAAAATCTAAAGTCAGCCAAACTGAATACTTAAGTAATGCAATTATATGGCTGCTAATCGAAGTATTGGTTTAGGGAAAATACACATAGAAGTTTAGTTATATATCCTTTGAATTTAATTTCTATGCACAGTATTATAAAAATTCTCTACACAATCATCAAATCATGTAATGCCACATCAATCATAATAATTGACTTTTACATTTACTACTTAAAAAGTCATACAAAGAAAGATTTTGATTGAATAACGTGTAAAATATTTTTACACTGTAATGCATCAATATTATACTTATCTTTTTTTAGGCATAAAGTTTTCTTTCACTTCCCCCATTTGTTAGTAGCACAACCTATCAAATGCAAGATACATAAGAATCGTCCAGGTTAAGCAAAAAAGCATGGGGTCATGTTTGTCATGAAACCATTAATTCCAAAAGCTTAAGCTTTTGGGACAGCTTTTGAGACAAGTGGTTACAATGTTAAATTCTTCCAGGTGACACCACTCACAATGACAGGCATAATGAGGCATTCACTAATTCAGAAGGGCAATGACAAACAACTCAATCTTTTTGTTAGCCTCATTGTCAAATATAAGAACCTGCTAAATCTCACGGATAATATACTATTAAAATCACCAAGCCAGCGACTGCTGTTCACTTACACCAATACCCATCATAGTCTGGCCCGTATCTCTCTCAGCCATTTCTTTCCTCTTTTTCCATAAATTCTTTCCTTTATGGTCCCTTAATTCAGTTGATCATTTTTTTTTTTCAATCTTCAAGAACAAATTCCCCCAGTGAGTTACTACTCCAATGCCCGAGCCAGATTCTACTATTGATTTCAAGTTTCCAGCTAATATGAAAAAATAAGAAACAAATAACACCATACGTTTCAAAGGGATGAATCTAATTCAATGGATAAGCATACCTCAAAACTATAATCAGATTCTTGATCCGGGAGGACAAAAATATCTTTGGCTGAATTGTCACATGGGATTGTCTGAGAGTATATCTTTTGATCGGTAGTGGCTGCATCCTCAACTTTCTTGATCACCGAAAAACTTGCCTTGCACAATGGGCAGGTTGATCTTTTCCTCATTGAAGCCTACAAATAGTGGTAAGCGAATATGAGTTGAGAATGAAAGAAACATGCAAATGACATTAGGTAGTGAAGCTGTACAAGATAAACAAGCTCTAAGTAATCCAATCAACATTGCCAACCAAAACTCCTAGCTATATAATAGCGTGAGGAAAGTCAAAACACATAAAAAAATATTGTAACACTAACAACTGCAGCAGCAACAACATAAGTCCTTTGCTACAAGGTGAGGGAATAAACACAAATATATAAACCAAAAAAGTTGTAACATTCTTTCTAGGGTGTTCGTGGTGTGGTTTGGATCAGAAGAGGTTGTAGGAAAATGATTAATCAACGAATAGGCTTTTATTTATTGGAATGGAAGAGAAAAGAAAAGAAGGGCATACCATATGATCGGAAAATGATTAATCAACGAATAGGCTTTTATTTATTGGAATGAAGAGAAAAAAAAAGAAGGGCATACCATATGATCAACCCAGCTCTGGATGCATGGATAACAAAATCGATGTCCACACGGAAGAATCCCCCTTGTTGAGCTGAAATATGCTAAACAGATAACACATGACAGCTCTCTGGATGTAGGTAAGCCAGCATACAATATCATCCTGATCACCATCTGTGAACTTTTCAGCACCAGAACATGCATCTACTAATGTTTGTGTCACAGGTAGGTGATCTTCTACAGACAAAGTTGAACTTCTATGTGTAGATATATCATTCAAATTTTCAATCTGATCAATGCTATCTGAAGCTCCATTGATAGTTTCACTTTGATTATATAATCCAGCATCTGGTGCTTCTCTATTTAACAGAATATTTTTATTATTGACACCAGCAGAGAGGCTAGAGGTAGCTGAACCATCATCGTGTAATCTATCCAATCTATTAAGGAGGACATCCTGGCTTAAATCCGATGAAGGATCCAACACCACTTCAACAATATTTTTTACAACCCTTTTTCCTTCCCGAGAAGGTCCAGCCACAGTATTCACTCCATTGCCATCACATATACTTCTTTTTCCTTTCCTTGAATTCCTAGAAGAATAAGCACTTGACTCCTCATGCTTAAAATGGAAAATGCAGATGAAATAAGATTAGCAGGCATTACAAAATACAAAATAACAGAAACATAATTCATTATTCATTTACTTGGTCTGCTGCATCAGAGGGGTTTAAAAGCAAGAATGTAAAATATGCTTGAAACAATTTTCACTTTCATTTTTATAAACCCCCCCCCCCCCAAAAAAAAAAAATTGCTTTCATTTTACAGTTGTTTTATAATTGTACCAAAAACTAGAATGCAATGCCATTGGGACCCTAAAGCTTATTTAAACCCTTCTATGAAAAGAACTTTTGAAAAGTAACTTATAACTAGATTATTCTGTATTTGGATAAAAAGCATAGTTGTCAATGGCGGATGGCAACTCATGGCAGTGGACCAAAAATCCGCCATAATGAGCAAACCTTTCCATGGCGGATGGCGCTGCCATGGTTGTCATTTGATAACTATGAGTATTTTGAGTGTTTTAAAAAGTGCTTCTTAAAAGATTGATATTTTAACTTCCCAAAAACCACTAAAAATAACTTCTTGGAAGTAATAAACTGTTGTGCTAGACAGGACAAAAGTTAAAAATGACTTTTGACTTTCAAAAAGTTTTATTAAAAAAAAAAATCATAAATAGTGTTATACAAACATGCCCTTAACAATAATGTTCTATTGAAGAGTATAGCATATGAGAGTAGTTTAAAGAACCTTAAACGAGGAAAGTGAATAATAGATAGTCAAAAGATCTCTTTCAGATATCAGCTAGTTTATATTGATCAGTAATGTTGCCTGATCATTAAATATTGACTGAGTCAAAAAAATACAAGAAAACAAGCTCACCCCACCGCCACATAAACACAACCATTAGTGATTATTACAAAGAAGTACCCATCATCCATCAATGTATTAAGTATTGCCAGGAAATTTAGTAACTAGAAGACTGATACCAAAAGAAATACATTAAATCTAAATGGAACCCCAGTGGCGTCTAAATAATGATTGATTTGAGTGATTATGCGTCAACTGTTAACTTGAGCACATAAGATGCCACATATCCGTTGATGGAATTTGAGCCCCATTCAGAAAATGAAGCAACATATTTGTGAAAGAGACAACATGTTTGCAAACGCATACAATGTTCAAGAGAAAGAGAACAGAGTAGAGTCTATTGTTACCTTGTCAATTAAACAACTATTTTCCCAAACAGAATTTCCAGAAGCTCCGGAACTTAACTCAGTTGTTTGCATTCCAGAGCCAATATCATATAATCGGTCACTAATCACTTTATTCTTTGTCAAGCTACTTGCTTGAACAGTGACTGGAACTTCCAGTAACAGTGGCCCAACTTCCTCTCCACTGGGGAAGAAAAAAGGATAGCATAAGTACTCAGCAAATTTTACTGCATGTCAGATTATAGTTATACAAAATGGAAATACTGGGAACAAGAACTCCTACACAACCAAGTGAATGCATCCAAAATTTTTCAAACAAAATAATCGTCTCACCGATTGAAAACAAGATAAATGGTGCCTGACTTCGGAAACTATAAAACAAACTTCAGCAAACTCCACAGTCCACAATAGAAAATCTCATCATTTAATACAAAGTACATCCAAAGTGTAGGGCATCGAAATTGTCAAGGACCAACTTTCCCAAAAGTTGTACCTTTAACACCATCTAAGGAACCAACTTTCCAAAAACTGAGGCAGCTGCCATTAGCTTAAGACCTATGAATGGCTTATCTCTAAAATCACATATATCGACTTATGCATTTTCAGCAGTCATTTTAATTCTTCAAGCATGATGTTGGATGCTGAGTAAATATAATCTATCACCGTGTTTTCTTTTTTCAATAAAATGCCATAATTTTATAATATCCAACACCACTCCGGTATAACATGGCAATAAATTCAGAAGAATTTAAAAAAAAAAAAGAAAACCTTTGCAAGGTATAAGAATCTTCGGGTACACGCCTTCCTGCCTTAATGCAGTCTTCAATCCATCGGTGGTTGACTATAACTATATTGAACTTTTGTGCAATGTCATACTTCTTTCCCTCAAATTTCCAACAAACCTGGTCACTCAATTCCAAAAAATAAATAAATAATAATTATTATTATTATAAACAAATAAAACAGAAAGAAATATATCGAATATGTTTGGTTCCAGTTTTTAATTTTTGTTTTTATGTTTCGTACTTTCTGTTTTTAAGATTTTGTAAAAGAGATAGTGAAATCAGGTAAGGCAATGAAGACTGAAAACATCATTTTCTGTATTTCAGATCCTGAGAACAGAAAATATAAAAGATGAAGACAGAAAATGGAACAATAAAGCAAGCAGACCCCTCCAATCTACCTGACATTTGTATTCGTTCCAGTACGTGTTAATTTATTCACTAAGTGTATCTGAATTAGCTTTATTTGAGTTCAAAAACACTTATACTCAAAACCGTAAGCATTCCAAAATAACTTACAAGCATTTGCTTCCCTTTCACCGTAGAAAAACAGAAAACATATCTTGAACCAAAATTGCGCTCAAAAGAAAAAAAAATAGTGAAAATTATAACCAGGTGCGTGATTGATTTGGACATTGGGCCAACGTAATTGGCGCCGGCGTGCGAAATCAGCTTGATGAGATTGAACCGCTCCGAACCATGGTATCCACTCACCGTCGCCACCACGCGTTCCATGCCTTGAACAGGAGAAGCTGCAGAATTCAGTTAAAATAACGACATTAGCAAAGGTACAGATACAAGAAGCATAGAATCCACTGTCTGAGATGTAGCTACAGAGAAGACCGATTTTGAGAATTCTTCTGTTGGATGAAACTCCAGCACGGAGAGCTTCCTCGAAACGATTTGATTCACACACAAAATAATAATAATAATAATGGAAAAAAGAAGAAGAATTGTGGTGATTTTGTTGGTGAGATGAAGCTTTTATCAGAAGCCACACATACGAATCGAAACCCTAAGAGAGAGAGAGAGAGAGAGAGAGAGAGACCGTGAGATTGATGAAGTGGTGCTTGTGCTTCCTTGTCGCTGTAGTGCTGTAGAATCCAGAGAAGAGAGAGAAAGCGTTTTGCCGGGAAATGAAAATAATTTCAATTTGAATTTATTGAAGACAATCCAAGCAACGAAAATTTCTTTTTTTTTTTTGGGTCTGGGAAATACAATTTCTGTATTTGCTTTACATGGGAACGAATGGGTCGGTCAACTTCCCTAACATGTCATGGCCCAATTAATATATTAATGGGTTAGGGTAGCAACCCAAAGTAAGGCCCTATTCTTGGTGTTGTTTACAGGAAAAATATATTTTTAATTGAAAAATTATATATACATATATAAACTTTTAAAATTAAAAAAATTCTCTGAAAAAATAAATTAAAAAATATTTCGGTATTAGTTTCAGAAAAAAATATAATTTAAAAAAAATTATAGATTTACTTTTTTTAATATGAAACAAACAATATCCTAAATTATATTTTAAAAAATATATCTTGTATTTATAAACTTTACTAGTAATCTAGTAGATCTTAAAACATTTAAAATTGTTCATGATATTTTGGGTCAGGAATATTAGTTAGATAATCCCTCTCAAAGATAATTCTAGATTTAAACTCCACTATTAGAGGTAAGATCCCCAAAAGGTAAAAGAGAGAAAAAAAACCAAAAAAAAGACTGGATTAATGCAAATTGGCAGAGGAAAGTCGTTGTTCAATGTCATCGTGGCTGGATAAATGCATTTTGCCATCTAAATCTTGCAATGGTGCCTCCTCAAAACTAGATGCCTGAGACCGTAACAGACATTGTACATTGAAAGAAGCCTTTTAAATAGGATAGCAAAATGGATTAAGCGCCCTCCAAACCGCCACTTTTTGATGGGGTGGATTGAAATTTCAACTCGCCCGTCCGTCTCGTTTTATAACCAACTCATGGTGGGTTGGATTGGTAAAAATAACCAAAAATAACCAAAATCAGTTGACTCATAGGTTGGCCCACCAACTCATTATTTTTTATGACAAATTAATATTTTCAATCCAAATAACTAATAATTGAACCCCACCATCCCATTTTATGGCCAACTCAGGGAGTCAGGCAGATTGACTAGTGCCACCGCGTTTGACACCACTACTTTTGAGTTGCTTATAATATAATATTTAATTAAAAAAGCCTTTTAGTTATCCAATTCGGGCTCTCGATTCTGGGCTTCTGGCCGTGTAGCATTATGCTAAGTTAAAACCTAATTGCCGTGTCACAGTCCAACCCAATTACTCTTTGGTTAAATGAACCTGATTGTACAAATACATT
>JAMLFY010000783.1:0-23924 GCA_030441495.1 Dalbergia oliveri
AAAAGGGAGGGTTGAAGTTAGAAATAGTTAGGAATAAGGATTTTATACCTGGAATTAATTTTTGGCGATGTTTGATTACCTCTATATGGGTTTTACTTTTTGGAAAATTTTGTGCGATTTCTAACACCAAAAAATTGTTTAATCATTAAAAATGGATAATGTATATCCATTCAAGCTAAGTGTAAGGCTAAGATTTAATCTTGAATTACAAGATCAAATCCTAGCCATTCATCTTGTTTTCTTGGTCAAAGAGTATAGACTTTATATTAAACAATTCTTACAACCTAATTTAATATCATTAAAAGCCACCAAATCTTACCTTTGAAGCTTCATTCTCGGCCATGAAGGGAGCTTATACCAACCTCCATTTTGTTTCTCAAGTGCTCAAGTTTTGATTTCAAACCTCCATAATCCTTGCCCAAAGTTGCCAAAACCATAAACTTCCTTCACCAAACTTGTTCTACTCATCATAACCTACAAATCTAACCCGTTGAAATCTAAATTCCTCATCAATCCTAACCTTGATACCTCACTAATTTCATAAGGGTTTAGGTGTGATTTGGGAGCTTTGAAGTGAATGCAATCCATCTTGGAACATCTTAGAGCCAAAGATACACTAGTTTCCAAGGGTAGGGCTTTTAATCTCTTTTGTTTTTCAAATCCATTTTTCTATTTTAACTACTGATTTAATTTGATATTTTTGTTTGCATTGGTTGATAATATATTGATATTGATGTTTTAATTTTGGTGGAGTGTTTGGATGATGTTAGAAGTCATTTTTGTGAAAAGAGATTTTGAACCTTGTTGCTGGATTTTCAATTTTTACATGGCAGGCATTAACCAAATTTTCTGGTACTATTGTGTATATTTTCATGAGCTAGAAAAAATATATGTTGAAGCTAACATTCTAGGCTAGTTCCACAATTTTCTTAAGCCCTTTTTTTACTCCTAATACTTTAAAAAAAATCAAGAAATAAAGTATATCTATACTGCCTGCATTATTGGAATAGAAGCTATAAATTTTTCTAATTTTTACCATACCAAATGATGGAATTATCATTTGAAATTTTTACAGAGTGTTGAGGACATATTGAAGTCCAACTGCAAATTTTTTTATGAATGTGATATGCTCATTTGGTAGGGTAATAAAATTGGGAACTATGACGTTGGCTGCAATAGGGGTTGCTAACCTCAGAATTTGTCTAATTTTGTTACATAGTTAGAGAACTCTTGTTGCTCTGAAATTTTTATGGATCTTGTGGACACATTTAAGTGTCATTGAGAATTTTTATAGCCTTATATTTGATGGTTTGAAATGCAGAATAAATTGTGCTATGAATATGTGAAATTTGTCATTGTGCTAAAAATGAATTGATGCTTTGAATTAATGAAATAATGACATTTTGGTTATAGTATGACATGAATACTTGATATTAAATATTTGGCCATGCGACTTGTGACATATAAATGCATGCTAGGGAAATAAAGAGTGGTTTATGAGACATGATTGAAATTGCATTGTGAATGAATGCCTACATATGGCTTATGCATGCATTTGGAAAAGAGAAAAGTACGTGATGAAATTATATGAGAAAAGAGAATATATAAATTTCAATCATGCATATTCTGACATATGGACAAAACAGAAACAAAAAGGAAGGAAAAAAAGGAACTTTCCTAGAAATATTATGAGTTGTAGACGTATCCTAGGAATAGATTTGTGAGTGATTTGGAAATGGAAAAAATGAAGTTCAATAATCACATATAGGAATGAGCTCAGTCCAAACACCTATTTCCCTTATGTGGTGTGATCCACTATAAATACCATTTGGTATAAACTATCTATTATGGAGTTGTCCATGAAAGATACCCGTTGGGTATAAATAAGTCTTTCCTATGTCGATGAAAAGAGAAAATGCACTGATTTGATTTCTATGGCCATAAGTGAAATCATGTCACTTTGATAATTTCACTACATGTATTATATGCATACTCATCTTATTCTAAATTGTCTTCATAGGATGATTTACTATTTGTTGAAACATTTTGATATATGTGCACTAAGTGATTGATTGTTAAAAGCTACCCACTTCGGTGGGATGATTTTAGAACTTTAAAATGAATCTTTAATATGTATTACATGATCACATTTTCTTGATGAAACGAAATGGTCAGGATGAGATGATAACATTATGATTATATAACTGAGTTGCCCTACTGAGAATTGCATAATTCTCACCCCTATGTGTTTGTGTTTCCATGTTGTCTCTTGGTTAAGCTAGAGGACTATGATGCTACTACACAAAAGAACTTAGAATTGCAATAGTGTATAGTTAACTTTTTTATTATGTTGTATTTAGTGGAATGGATATGTATGTAACTATATTAGAGAACAGAGGTGTATTCAAGCTCATAGAACAGCTTCCTTTTGTACTTAACTTGTAATCAATAAATGTTGTGTTTCTTTGTTATATATATTTCAATAGAATTATACTTAGTTATTAACACGTTAATTGAGCTTGCTATAGATATTTAAGAAATGTCGCTAATTAACAAGTAACAACTTCAAGTACGATGTCATGACTTAAGGATAAGGTTGTACTTGGGAGGATATTACAAAATTGCCCAACCTCTCACTTCTTTGCTATAGAAGGATATAGAGTTTGATATCGATGATAGGTGTAGGAAGGCATTTGAGAGCTAAAGAAAGCCTTGACCAGGTTCCAATCATCCAACTACCTTACTTGGAATAACCCTTTGAGCTCATGTGTGATGCTTCAGATCATGTAGTAGGCATTGTGCTAGCACAATGCATGGCTAAGGTTTCTTATGTTATTTACTATGCTTCTCAAACTTTGGACGCTACACAATCCAACTACACCTACTGAAAAAGAGATTTTAAGTGTTTGGTTTGGATGAATTTCGCTGAACTTGCGGGCTCTATAGTGGTGTATTCAGGTCATGCAAGCTCTTAAGTACCTTCTTAAGAAGTTCAAGCCAAGCCTAGGCTTATTAGATGGATGCTACTAGCCTAGGAGTTTGATTTGGAAATTAAAGATAAAAGTGGAGCTGAAAACTTAGTAGTAAACCATCTAAGCAAGCTTGAACATCTTGAGTTGACAACAAACCCTCTAATGACAATTTTCCTAATGAGCAATTGATGTGTGTCTATTGCTCCGGTATGCTGATATTGTGAACTACTTGGTTACACAAGTGGGGCCCTTACATTTTTCACCAACTCAATTCACAAAGCTAAAAAATGATGCAAAGTACTATGTGTATGATGACCTTTATCTTTCAAAAACCTATAGCAACTAGATAGTTTGAAGATGTGTGCCCCAATCAGAATTTGAGTTCATACTCAAGATACTTATGTGAGTGGTGGTCACTTCGAACCCCATTACACTGCTAGAAAAGTGTTGACTCCAGTTTTCTGGCCCACCTTGTTTAGAGACGCCTACAAATTTTTTAAGGCTTGTGAACAATCCCAAAAGATAGGGAATATCATTTGGAGGAACGAAATACCCTAGCAACCCATATAGTTTTGTGAAAGTTTTGATGACTGGGCATTGATTTCATAGGTCCCTTCCTTAGTTCCTTTAGCTATGTTTACATCTTTATGGCCATGGATTATGTATTAAAAAGGGTGAAGCAATTGCCACTTGTACTAATGATACTTCTATAGTTGACTCTTTTGTTCGCTCCTACATTTTCTCCAGTTTTGCATGCCTAAGGCCATCATCAATGACTAGGGTACTCACTTCTACAATTGGACCATGGACATTCTCCTTTGTAGATACAAGGTTGTTCATAAAGTATCCATTCCTTACCTTCAATCATCATTTTCATTAATCAAATTCTTGCAAATTTTCTAGCCAAAAAGTTCTATATCTTGAAAAACTATAGTTCTTCAACTTGTATCATTTGCTATTTGAGAGAGTTTATTCTTCTTTCATTTACTTCAAAATTGTAAGAAGATGAAACACCTCTCAAAGTGAAAGGATTAGACATCCCTCAAACAAAAGGTCAAAGATCCTAAAGGTATGACAGGACTCAAGTGGTATAATGGTTTCCAAACACCTATAAGAGTGTTTGAGCTATTTTAGCTAGCTATTTATTTTTCAAATTGTTTAAATTGTGTGAAATGGGTATTTTGTACGCCATGCTAAACCAATTACGTTAACAGGTTCACATGAGGGGAAAAACCCCTTTATGTGTTGGTAATAGCTAAGTCAAGTTGTTACAAATATGGTGGCCTTGTCATTGATTGTCCTTTCAAAATGATTGAGATAAAAAAATTTCATTCCATTGAACCTAAAGGGATCACCACCTCAAGTTTTTAAACCTTAAAGAGAATTAAGCTTGGCTACTAATTGAAAATTATGGTAATTAAAAATAATTATTTTACAATATAAGAGCAAATAAAAGGAAAAATTACACTTTATCCCGTTAAATTATAGGTCATGTGAACTTTAACTCCTAAACTTTGAAAATATGCAAATAAACCCCTGAGCTTTCATAATTATATATTTTAGCCAAAGTTACTATACCCCCTGAATTTTGGAATATATGCAAATTCCCCCCTAAACTTTCTTAAATGCACAATCCATACTCCAAAATCTCTTAAATTTGTGATATTTTTGTAAAATATTGATGGAAAAATAAACAAAATAATCAATTTGCATCATTAATAAAATTCACAAGTCGAACTATATATTTTTAATGTTTAGGGCTTGAATTGCACATGACATATAGTTCAAGGGGTAAAGTACAATTTTCCCTAAATAAAATGCATAAAAATAAAGAGAAAAGGATGGCAAGATTGCATGAATGTTAAGACACAATGTATGACCTACATCTAGTTCTCAAGCAATATAGACTGAAATTTTTTTCACTTAATGAATTTTCACTTACAATGACTTCTATGAACCTTCCTCCACTCAATCCTAGTGTAACACATGTTTTTTCTCTTAATGATATGACAAAACCTCCCATTAAAATAGACACTCATGGTTTCTTTCTCCCAAGGACACTACAAAACATCCTCTATCTTAATACGAACTATAGTATAATGTGTGGATGCTCTTATGCATAGTTACAAGGTTTATAGTAGAATTCTCTCAATAATGCACAAATAATTCTAAGTGCAACAATGTGAAGAACATGGATAACACAAGTTTGACATCTATTTCCTTTGTTATTGTTCTTCTTCAATCTTCATGCTAGCTATTTTATAGAGAATGAGTCTTTGATGTCTACTAGTCATTGGAGATGGTTTTGGCTTTCTTTCAAACCAAACAATTTCCTATCATGTACAATTTCAGGTTTATGCTATTTTGCTTTACTGATTTTGTTGGAAATTGTTTATATTTCTTCCTGATGTGCATAGCCATCCAAGATTTCAACTTTATTATTGTTGAACTACGTGTTCGCCTTTAAGATCAATAATTTTGAATCAAATAAATTGATTTCTAAAATAAAATCTATTTTATAAATTAAAGTGAAATCATAAAAGAAGAAGTATAATATATCTTATTTTCTTCATATACAGAAATAATCTAGCAAAATTCCCATCAAATAAGATTACAATAATTATGTCATGGAATAGAAAATAATGATATTGATACTAATCAAATTGAATTTAAATATATTTGTAAATAATAATCATCATCATAACATTAAATACAACAATTTAATAGGATACAATAAGAAATGTTGTAGCACCACCAATAATATTGTGAATACAACTCACTTCTAAGTTGGATATCAAAGATCATGTCGGCATCTAAATATATAGGAGCAACCTTCTCCAAGGATTTGCCGAACGCGGATAGATTTTTCATTGTCTAAAAGTTTACGTGCATTATTCATAGTCAGATCTTCCAAAATATTCATATCACCCATTTACGCTGATTATTGAACACAACCATGCTCCAAAATAAAAAGGAACCAAACTTTCATGATAAAATTTGGTAGTTTCCAGATGCTTTGAATATTGTGTTTTTCAACAATCTAAATTTAAAATAGATTGTATTTCTCTTTTGAATTGGTGAACAATGCACCATGCAAATTTATACTTTGTAATTTGCTAATTTAAAGAAAAAGATAAGCTCATTTTTGCAAATAAGTTGTTTAAGATTTATTATGTTTACTATTTTTATTATTTCTTGAGGTTATGTTGTATGTTTACCTTTTCATTATGTTTGTTGGAGTAGAATATTGCCATCATAGATTGATCTAATAATAGATGTATTCAAACTAAATTAGTGTTTGTTGAACTTCAATGATGAACCAAATTAAATTCTTCCATATAACAGATCCTAATATAACTCTCGATTTTAACCAATTAGCATTGTTTATATAGAAAATATAATTAATGGGAGGATACTTAATAATTTACAAATTTCCCAAAAGCTTTTATTTATGTCCTTACCATTTTGAAATGGGAAAGTAAGCTAAAAAATATAATGCTTACTTAAAATAAATATAAATAGTTCATACAAAATTTAGCAAGATTACAACAACCAAATTTTATACCAATTTTAGCAATACACAAATTGTTAAATGAGTAATAATATGTTAAGCAAACTATTGCTTTCATTGGGATGGAAATTGAGTGGCAAAAGATTATTATGTCAGTGATGTTGCCAAATCTTATGTTTTGAAGAGACAATGATTACAAATAAATCAATTGATCAACTAACTTGACTACTACTATTTCAAAAATTACTTAAACTTAAGAAGAATTTTGTTGATTATTTTGATAATAAAAGATAATGGTCTTTCTTCCTTAACTCTTTACTCTCATGCAAATTTAAGTTATTGTCCTGATTATTCTTATTAATAGAAGTGATTATCTTAATTCCTCCATCAATTAAAGTTATATTAGATAATCTATAATATGTACATATTTTTTAAAGTTATTTTGCTATGTGCATAATTTAAGTACATGAAATTGAATAATTTCTCAAAGTTAAAATAATTTTCAAATTGCCAAATTCACACCCCATCTTGGGTGATGGTTCCCATGACCGTTTATTTTCTTAGGCTTTATGCCCCGTTGTTTATAAAAAAAGACAAAAAAAAAAAACAAAAGAAGCTCTAGTTCTCAATGAAGGGACCAAAGATATTGTTTTGCCCACCTAGTTAACGTTAGATGTCTCCATTGAACACTATTCTAATTTATTGTTTATTTTCAATAAAATCCTTGTCTTCTAAAATCACGTAGGACCATTGTTTGTTGCATGATTATCAAAGTGTCCCAGTTTACGTTATATTTTATTTTACCACCATGTTTAATTTTATTTGGCATTATGTAACTTTGTTTTATCAAAATAAGTGAATAACAATCATTATTTCATAATTAAATTAATCTTTAATTGTTAGAATGTCAATAGCAAGCAAGGTATGTAACCCGCAACGCATAACAAAGTACGCTCGAGTCGTATTTTTTTTTAACGTTAAAGGATCACTCTTAGGGCTTAGCTTAATCTTGACTTTTCAAAAATATTTAACGGAAAATACGAGCCAATTTTTTTTGTTCTTATAAAAAAACATTACTTTCAAAAATAAAAGCCTTTTGCGCGTAAATAGTGTTCAACACAAAACCACCTAAGTATAAGTGAACATACAACATCATATTTCATCTAAACACCAAGACAATCTCAAGCTCATCACATGAAATACCTTGATATATATAATATATAATCTAGTATAAGAGCCTTGACAGCTCACAAGAAGTCCGAATATGTGTAATAGTGCCACAATGCACAACCACCTAACTATCTGCTAAAGCCGAGACAAAATAGTGATAAAAAGCCTAATAAATAAACATGTCACAAGCCACATAGGTCCGAACATAAATAATCCTAACCAAAATAATAGTCATATGTTAAGAGATATGAGCAAAGTAAATATCTAGTAATCCTAACAATGTCTCTGGCATAGTGATCACTATCTATCCAGAGCTCAAACATCAGCTCCGGCATGTCCTGCTCATATAGAGATGTACATGAAAATTTAAAAGGGGTGAGAATCCTAATGAATCTCGTAGGATAGTAAAGCATACATAGTGTCATCATCATTTGTCTCCGCCCACTTAGTTTATTATAGAAAAGATGTACATGTCCCAATGAGGTCCAATTTTAAAGTTTTTTGCAAATGTTAATATCAAGTGGACATTTCATTTTAATATGTTCTTGGTTAGGAATGCATCAAGTTAGATATGTATATGCATGATAATGGTTTCACATTAAAATATGTTTTTCATGAGGTCATGGATGCATGGAAAAAATAAACATAACACATAAACCACATGCATGTGTAAAAGAATGAAACATAATCTCGTAAGTACATGCATGCTTGAAAGAAACGAACATAAGCAGTGACAGACACAAGACATTAAGGGCCTATTTGGTTTGAATTTCCAGTTTCAGTTTTCATTTTCAGTTTTCCAGAATTTGTGAAGGAAAAGCTGAAAATTCTAAACTGAAGTTTGTAGTCTTCAGGAATTTCAGGCTTTTCCTTCACAAATTCTAGAAAACTAAAACTGAAAATGAAAACTAAAAATTAAAAACTCAAACTAAAAGGCCCTAAACTTCCTTGAAACATAGTTCATTTTCGCTTATTCATTAACCTCTCAAGGACCCCTAAGCTATGAGCTCAAACATAATATTTATATATACACGCACACACACCACGATATGACACTTAGTACATCGACAGTCCTTTACTTGCTCTATTTTCCTTACTTCACAAGTGGGTCTATAAATGCATTATGTTGTCCAGCACAACAGTGTCCCAAGCTCATAAGTTTCCTTATTCATGTCTTGTTGCATACTTGGCTCAACACATTCCATTAATGAGACTTATTAAAAAATCAATTGTGAACAATGCTCAGAATAAATGCACATGCAACCAATCCAACCCACAATATCCAATATGACAATTAATATTACAAATATTACCAATGCATCTTTGTCAAGCATGTCACAAAGTTATTCATAATCCAGTCAAGTATACAATCAACTGTAATCAATAATCACATTTCACCCAACAGATATTTCAAAAGTCATCAGCCCATTTTGAAATCGCATTATAAATATCATTCGCTGAAAATCGTTTGAGTTCTGATGATATGAGTAATTTGAAAGACCCATTTTTCCTCTTCCAAGATATATGATTACCATGGCTCACCTTCCATTATGTTACAAGTTATAAGAATTTACTTTTAAAGACTTTACAACTTCTAGTTTCACAAAGTAGCCCCAAACTTTATAAAATTTACAAAACAGCCCCTAACTTAATTTTTCATCCTAAAACATATTTCCACCTAATTCTACGAAATTACAGCCCTACCCTTGAAATTTCAAAATTTGCACAAACACCCCCTCCCCCAAAAAAAACTTTTGACAAAGTGCATTTTGACCCCTAAACTTTACTAAAATTTTAAAATAACCCTAAAACTCATTTTATTCTTCCAAACACATATTATTTCAGGAATCCATTTTTACAACTTTACACCCAAAAATCAGTTTTTGCATGGAAATCTCTAAACTTTGTAAAATTGCATTTTGACCTCAAAACTTTATTGAAATTGCAAAATAACCCCAAAATTCATTTTTTTCCCTCTTAAACACACACTTTACTGTTCTGGAGTCTATTTTTATAGATTTTACCCTAAAACTCCATGTTTCACATAAAAGCCCCAAAACTTTGTAAAATTGCATTTTTAGCCAAAAATCTCTACCTAATTACAAAATACCCAAATCAGATGTACCAACTCCATTTTTCAAGTAAATTGAAAATATGTGGTTAGTTTTAAAAATAAAATTGTCCTCCTAGGTGAACAAGCTTTGGCCGAACCTATATACCCCAAAACCCAAGCTTTAGCAAAACTTTGAAACATGCATGAATGTGCTCATTTTTATGTGTAGATTCTAAATATTAGCATGGTTTTTGAAGTAAACATTACTAACATAATAAACCCTCAAAAATAGTGACCTAACTCAAAAAAACTAAAGTCTATAAAAAATTTCATAAAATACATAAAAGTGACTCTTTTTAAGTGTAGAATCAAGATGTGGTATTGGGTTTTAAAATGAAAATCTCTACCCATACCAAATGAAGGAGGTCAAAACTTGATGGAGAGAAATGATGAGCTCTTCAAATATTTTTAAAAGAAAGGAAGAGTTTTGAGCAAAACAACCAATTTTCAAGCACAAACATTCAACAAAACTCAAACCTTTTTAACAAAAATTTGAAAACAAAGTAAGAAAACAAGTTTGAACAAAAATCCCTACCCAAAGGAGGGTCTTTTTGGGAGCTCAAGGCAACCATAAGCTCCTTCAAGTTCAATCTCTAAAGAAAGGAAGCAAAGCTCTTCCTTTCCCTTGAGCACCAATTCGACCAAGCAAGAATGAAGGGGTTGGAGGCTTTTTCTGGAGAAACTAATGGTGGATTTGGGTTTGTTGGGTGGAAGAGAATATGGAAAAGTGTATTTATTTGTTGGATTTGGTAGAGAAATGAAGAAGTTGTAAGATTGAGGATGGTGATTGAGATGGAGGTTAAATAAGAGAAAATGGTGAAGTGTGTTTTTGTAAAAAAAAAAAAAATGCAAGAGTGTAAGAATGGGGAGAGGGGGTGGCGGCTAGGACAATAAGAAGGAAGAGGAGAGTGGTATGATTAGGGTTAGGGACATTTTAGGGATAGGTGAAAAAAGTGGGGGTGGTTTAGGTAGAAGGGGTACTAATTGGGGGTAGTTTAGTAAAAACGATGGTCAAAGTAAGATTAACTTAGTCTAACCAAGATTAATTTGAATTAATCATCATTAAAGATGTCATTATTCATAATAAAGTAGCACTTTGTCTTAATTGTGTCATAATATATAGCTACTACAAAACAAGTGTAGTGGCAGGAACATCATCATGTCCTCCCTTTATCTTTAAGAATAAGATCAAGTTTTCTTAATCATTTTTTGGCCTTAAATAATTCAAAATAATTATTTTGACTCAAAATTAATTAATAAAAATAATTTATCTTTAATTAGAGCCTAATATTTCTGACATATACTGACGTTATTTCCACTGCACTTCAAGTTCACTCTTGATAGTACTTGTTTAAGTTTTTCAAAATCTAAATAGGATTGAAAAGTCGAAGACGATTCAACCCCCATTCTCGTGCACTTTACAACCTACAATTCCCACCTTTTGGAGTTTCTTCTCCAATGTCGTGTCAGTTTGCAGACTTTTTATCACATCACATTAATAACTCCTCATACCTCACACATTTCACATAAAAACCTTTCATCTTTAACCTCAAACATTTTTCCCTCAACCTCAAACCTGTTTCACATTCTCTCCAAACCCTTATTCTCGCAACACCTCATCATCTCAAACCTTCAATCTCATTCCTTCACCTCTCCCAACATCTAACTCTAATGGCTGAAGGTAAACAACTTGACCACAAATAGCCCAAAGGGGTCCATTCCACATGTACGATGATCCAGGAAATGCAAGATCATTATGTGAGCAACTTCTCCCTTAGAAAAGTTGCTCGAGGAAAAACACTAAGAAAGGAGCTTCTTGAGGAAATCTCCATTGTCAAGGAGGTCCTTTCCTTCTAAGGGTGGGAAGACTTCCTAGAGATTAATGACAAAGTCTTCCCTAACATGGTGACTGTATTCTACTGGCAACTGAAGGAACCCCAATCACATCTCTGAGACCTTAATGAGATTTAATCTCTCTCTGAGATTGGCCCCATAGGTTTCTCTAATGTGATTAGAGCCCCCTACAAAGGATCATATGCACCTCTTCAAGCAACTTGACTCGCTCATTAGAAATTAATGAAGAAGATGTGTCTAGGTACCTTACTAACTCCATCATTCATAAACCTCATGAAATCACTACTACTATGGAGTGCCAGGGAAAGAAAGGTGTTCGCAATTGTTCAATTCTCAATCCTGCCTAGATTGGAAAGCACAAATATGCTAATAAGCATGGATTGCATGTTGTTGTATTGCCTCAATGGCTAAGAAGAAGGTGAACCTGCCAAGTTGATCATGGACTACATGCATGGTGCAATCACCAAGGATAAGAGAAGAACCAAATTGAGACATGAA
Source organism: Dalbergia oliveri (assembly GCA_030441495.1). NCBI lineage: Eukaryota > Viridiplantae > Streptophyta > Magnoliopsida > Fabales > Fabaceae > Dalbergia > Dalbergia oliveri. The sequence continues at coordinate 12,119 of JAMLFY010000783.1, forward strand.
AGGATGCAAAAACAAGAGCCCCAAAGTTTTCCAAACCTTTAGAAAGTAATAAAACTTCAGAAACTGAAGAACCACAAGAAACGCCAAAAATGCTACCCATTAAAAGGTAGGACATTGAGTTCAAATACAGGAAATTGTCCAAGGATGTTCCTATGGCTTCCCTAATTCTGATGGATATGCTTAAAGCAGGAACAGTAGGCACTCTTGTGGAAGAAAAGAAGGTTTTTGAAGAAGAAGAAATGAAGAGAAAGTAGAAAATATTCTCAAGGAGAATAAGATTCTCCAAGAGAAGAGAAAAATAGGAGGCCAAAAAGGAAGAAAGGCTAAAGGGACCCAGAGTTCATCCAAAAAATGCAGAAGGGCTCAAATCACTCTTGTGATGCTCAGCCGCTCCACTCTCTCCTGATGATGTTCCTGTTGCTACTACTTCTACCCCAATTACCTCACATGCTGGTGTTCTACCTAACCATCTCACCTGTTGCCACCACCATTGAGCAAGAAGAAGAAGTTGACTCACCAAAGTTTGGGGATATTGTTCCTTTACATACCAAAGCCTGCTCCCAAGGCTACCCCAACAACAACAACAATGACTATACACCTTCCAAGTTAATCTCAACCTAAGCCACAACCAAGTCTCTCAAAATTCAAGCTATTCCTCACAACCAAAGAGATATGCTCCAAAACTGGATAGAGTCAAAGCTTCAAACAAGGGACATTGCCCAATTGAAGGCATGAAGCATTGTTCCTACAACTTCTTCGTGAGCTCAGAAAGAGAAGGTCAATGATGGCGTAACCTCAATGCACAACCCTTTTGCTGATGACAAAAAGAGGATAAAGAAATAGGAGAAAATCTTTTGTGCTAAGAGTCAAGGGGTCAAACTAAAGGGGAGGCTTTAGAAAAAATTTAATCATCTTCATGCATTTTTTTTTTGCTTGGATCATATATTTATTTTTGTGTCTTTGGAACAATATTTTTAATTTTGGTTTATGATATGAGATACAAGTTAACTCTTGCTTTGAAATAAATTGCCATTTCTTTTGCTTGGATATAAGTTATATTATACTGCCTTCTTATTGATGCTTTGATGTTGTTTTGATATCTCTATCATGTGTTAATATTCTCTTGCTCTAATATATCTATCATGTGCTTAACTTATGCTTTATGGCGTTATATCATGGATGCCTTAATACAATTCACAAGCCTGATATTTATGCTCTTATGTACATGCTCTGATATAAACTCTAATCATAAGTTTAGTTTTTCATGCTCTATAAAAATGCTTACATTCTCTGATATATATATATATATATATATATATATATATATATATATATATATATATATATAAAATTTAGAAACCTTACTTTACAATTAGTTGCATGCTCTGAAAATGTTGCTTACATAAAAACTAATATTATTTTCAAATATGAGGTTTGAAATTTTTTTGAAAATTTTGTGCTAAATGTTGAGTTTAATACAAGATAAGTATCACAAGTATTATCAATATAATCTCTGATACATTAATTGATTAAGTTCAGAAAGTAAAAATAAATATGATATTCAAGCTATTTTCATTTAGAAAATTACAATGTTTTGATACCATTTAGAAAATCATTTTCACAAATAGCTCTAATTCTAATTTTCTAGGTTTATTTTGTATTATGATATTATCAACAAGAAACCTTAAGTTAGCTACTTTCTATAAGATTATGTTCATTGAAAAGAACTCAGAAGCTTTGCTACAAAGTTATTCTAGACTTTGATACAAGGTTCTTCAACAGCCATACATATCTTCATTTTAAAGCTCTAATACAAGGCCCCTAACCTTGGAAGCTTTCTTCTAGTATTCTTCAAAAAGATTTTCTCACAATTTGGTTTGTCATCATAAAAGAAGGAGATTGTTAGCTCCAAATTCCTTCAGAAAGCTTTAAAGCTTAAGATTTTAAATGACAACAAAGAAAATTTTGATCAAATGTTTTGAAGAATGGACTAACATTTCACTTGAGTTTCTATAGCATGTACAGGACCATTCTCATAGACATATTAACCCAATTTAACGAGTCATTTTTCACAATATCATGTTTCAACATGATTATAATATCATGCAAAGATATTAATAACCTCAATAATGTGAAAAATAGCTCTAAGAGTGAACATGTGTATGTTGGATACACGAAAAGGATTTTTGAATATCAGAAACCAAGTCTTAGATCTTCAGAAAAATGTTTACGCATTCAAAAAGTGCTGCTCAATGAAGAAATAAATTCTTTCCTCAAGCAAGTCATGATTTTAGTCTTCAACCTCAATAACAAAATTGCTATCAAGATCATATTGAAGAAATGAAAATCAACAATAAGATTAGAAAATGTTCACTGTAGAAAAGGATGGAAAATTCAAAATTCAAATTAAGTCAAACACCCAAAAGTGCTGACTTCTTATTCTTTTACTTGGTCAACCATCCCAACTTCTAGAATAAAAAGTTCAAAAACTTCAGCCAAAAAATAAAAGTAGTTTTTGAAGCTTCACTCAGAAACCATATTAGACAACAATTAGCCTAAAGTAACTCTAACACAATCAAGCTACTCTTCTAGATGGCTTTGCCCATGACACAAAAAGCATATCTACACGTGTCAAGTTTAAGCAAAATCAAAGGGCAACGGTCTAATTTGAAGATCAAATATAAAAGGATGTCATGTGTATACAACTCAAGACTTTTTGGCAAGATCTTTGACAAAACGGTAAAACTAGTATCCCTCTTCTTCTTCTTTAAATCATATTGCATCTTGTAATAAGTTTCTGGTTATGTAAAAATCTTCTTTCTAGTTCCTATTAGATAATATGCTCTTCTTAGGAAGAATTGTTAAAAAGAAGTCGTTCAAGTTTTCAAGTCATACACAATTTTATTCTTAGAAAAACTTGAGTATTCAATTGTTAAGAGAACCAACCTTAAACCAAATCATTGTACGTTGATCTATTAGTGATCATTTTGAGATTAGTTTTGAGAGGGTAATCAAAGACTACTTGGAAGTGATAGTAAATTAGAACTACTGGTCATAGGAATAGCTTGAGAAGGCTAGATAAAGACTATCATTCTTTTTATGGGTTAAGAAAGGGATTTACTAGAACTCAATAGGTTATTGAGAATTGGATGTAGGTACGTTAGTCAAACCAGGAACAAAATCTTTATGTAATAGCTCAATATCTCTTTTTATCTCCTTTATATTCTACTTTAGAGATTTACTTTTATATACAATTCTGAAAAATGTTTTTAAACTGTTTCTAAGTTTTCACTTGGTTCAGAAAATAACTTTTTGAACTATACTAACAAAATTTTCCACTCCCTACAAGTGTAAACTTGATAGATCTTGTTTAAGTTTTTTTGAAACTAAATGAAGCTAAAACACAATTTAACCCCCCCCCCAATTCTCATGTTGTCTTCAACCTATAAGTGGTTCCCAAAAAGTCAAGAATTACTATGGTAAAGAATGAGAAGGGTGGGTTAGTCCTACCCGAGTGCAAAATAGCTGGAGAATCTGCATTGATTATAGAAGGCTCAATCAAGCCACCTAGAAGGACCATTTGCTTTTTTGATGGCTACACCGGGTGCTTTCAGATTCATATTGCCTTGGAGGACTAAGAGAAGACCACCTTTACATGCCCCTTTGGCATAAATGCTTATAGGCGGATGCCTTTTGGGCTCTGATGTACGGCTACCTTCCAACGATGCATGATGAGCTTCTTTTCTGATTTACTAGAAGAGTGCATGATGGTATTTATGGATGATTTTACTATTTTAGGTTCTTTTGACTATTTCCTGAATAGCCTAGCTAAAGTCTTACAAAGGTGCATTGAGACTAACCTTGTTCTAAACTTTGAAAATTGTCACTTTATGGTTGAATAAGGTATAGTCTTAAGTCATGTGGTCTCTAGTAAAGATATTACTGTTGATCATGCTATTTCCTCCTTGGCTCACCCCACATGCATGTGGGAAATTCACTTTTTTCTAGGCGATGTGGGTTTTTATAGGAGGATTATCAAGGATTTCAGTGAAATTGCCCAACCTCTCACCTCCTTGCTATAGAAGGATACAACATTTAACATTAATGATAAGTGTAGAGAGGCATTTGAGAGCTAAAGAAAGCTTTCACAGGTATTCCAGTCATCTAACTACCAGACTGAATCAACCCTTTGAGCTCATGTGTGATGCTTTAAACATGCAGGAGGCAATGTACTAGCACAGTGCGTGGGTAAGGTTTCGTATGTTATTTACTATGCTTTTCAAACTTTGGACATGCACAATCCAACTACACCACTAAAAAAAAGATTTTAGCCATTATGTTTGGTTTGGATGAATTTCAGTCTTACTGATAGGCTCTAAGGTGGTGGTGCATTCAGGTCATGCAGCTCTTAAGTACCTCCTTAAGAAGTCGGAAGCCAAGCCTAGGCTTATTAGATGGATGCTACTAGCCTAGGAGTTTGATTTGGAAATTAAAGATAAGAGTGGAGCTGAAAACTTGGTAGCAAACCATCTAAGCAAGCTTGAGCATCTTGAGTTGAACAATAAACCCTCTAAAGACAATTTTCCTAATGAGCAATTGATGTGTGTCTATTGCTCCATGGTATGCTGATATTGTGAACTACTTGGTTACACAAGTGGGGCCTTTACATTTTTCATCAACTCAATTCACAAAGCTAAAAAATGATGCAAAGTACTATGTGTGGGATGACCTTTATCTTTGAAAAATCTATAGCAATGCAACCAGATAGTTTGACGATGTGTGCCCCAATCAGAATTTGATTTCATACTCAAGATAATTATATGAGTGGTGGTCACTTCGAACCCCAATACACTGCTAGAAAAGTGTTGGACTCAGTTTCTACTAGCCCACTTTGTTTAGAAATGCCTACAATTTTTGTAAGGCTTGTGAACAATCCAAAGGATAAGGAATACCACTTGGAGGAATGAAATACCCTAGCAACCTATAAGTTTTGTGAAAGTTTTGATGACTGGGCATTGATTTCATGGGTCCCTTCCCTAGTTCCTTTAGCTATGTTTACATCTTTATGGCTGTGGATTATGTATTAAAATAGGTGGAGGCAATTGCTACCTATACTAATTATGCATACATAGTTGACTCTTTTATTTGCTCCTACTTTTTCCTGGTTTTGCATGCTGAGGGCCATCATCAATGACTAGGGTACTCACTTCTACAATTGGAGCATGGACATTCTCCTTTGTAGATACAAGGTTGTTCATAAAGTATCCACTCCTTACCTTCACTCATAATTTTCATTAATCAAATTCTTGCAAATTTTCTAGCCAAAAGCTCTATATCCTGAAAAACTTCATAGTTTTTCACCTTATATCATTTTCTATTTGAGAAAGTTTATTCTTCTTTCATTTACTTCAAAATTATAAGAAGATGAAGAACTTCTCAAAGTGAAAGGATGAGACATCCCTCAAACACAAAGGTCAAAGATCCTGAAGGTGTGACAGTACTCAAGTGCTATAAAGGTTTCCAAACACCTATAAGAGTGTTTGAGCTATTTTTAGCTAGTTATTTATTCTTTCAAATTGTTTAAATTGCATGAAATGGGTATTTTGTGCACCATAAACCAATTATGTTAACAAGTTCACATGAGGGGAAAACCCCTTTATGTGTTGGTAATAGCTAAGTCGAGTTGTTACAAATATGGTGGCCTTATCATTGATTATCCTTCCAAAATGGTTGAGATAAAAAATTTCATGCCATTGAACCTACAAGGATCACCACCTCAAGTTTTTAAACCTAAAAGAGAATAAAGCTTGGATACTAATTGAAAATTATGGTAATTAAAAATAATTATTTTATAATATAAGAGCAAATAAAAGGAAAAATTACACTTTATCCCCATAAATTATAGGTCATGTGAACTTTAACTCCTAAACTTTGAAGATATGCAAATCAGCCCCTTGAGCTTTCATAAATATGTATTTTAGCCAAAGTAAGGTTACTATACCCCTGAATTTTGGAATATATGCAAATTGACCCCTAAACTTTCTTAAATGCACAATTTGATACTCCAAAATCTCTTAATTTTGTGATATTTTTGTAAAATATTGATGGAAAAATAAACAAAATAATCAATTTGCACCATTAATAAAATTCACAAGTCAAACTATATATTTTTAATGTTTAGGGTCTAAACTGCACATGACATATAGCTCAAGCAATAAAGTACAAATTTTCCTAAATAAAATGCATAAAAATAAGGAGGATAAGGATGGCAAGATTGCGTGAATGTTAAGACACAATATATGACCTACATCTAGTTCTCAAGCAATATAGCCTGAAATTTTCTTCACATAATGAATTTTCACTTACAATGACTTCTATGAACCTTCTTCCACTCAATCCCAAATAGTGTAACACATTTTTTTTCTTAATGATATGACAAAACTTCCCTTTACAATAGACACTTATGGTTTCTTACACTTATGGTTTCTTTCTCCCAAGGACACTACAAAACCTCCTCTATCTTAATACGAACTATAGTATAATGTGTGGATGCTCTTATGCATAGGTTACAAGGCTTATAGTAGAATTCTCTCAATAATGCACAAATAATTCTAAGTGCAACAATGTAAAGAACATGGATAACACAAGTTTGACATTTATTTCCTTTGTTGTTCTTCTTCTTCAATCTTCATGCTAGCTATTTTATAGAGAATGATTCTTTGATGTCTACTAGTCATTGGAGATGGTTTTGGCTTTCTTTCAAACCAAACAATTTCCTATCATGTACAATTTTAGGTTTATGCTATTCTGCTAAAGGATAATTACTGATTTCATTGGAAATTGTTTATATTTCTTCCTAATGTGCGTAGGCATCCAAGATTTCAACTTTATTATTGTTGAACTAGATGTTCTCCTTTAAGATCAACTATTTTGAATCAAATAAATTTATTTCTAAAATTAATTCTATTTTATAAATTAAAGTGAAATCATAAAAAAAAAAGTATAATATATCTTTATTTTCTTCATATAAGAAATAATTAGAAAAATTCCCATCAAATAAGATGATAATAATTATGTCATGGAATAGAAAATAATGATATTGATACTAATCAAATTGAATTTAAATATATTTGTAAATAATATTTATCATCATAACATTAAATACAACAATTTAATAGGATACAATAAGAAATGTTGTAGCACCATCAATAATATTGTGAATACAACTCACTTCTAAGTTGGATATCAAAGATCATGTCGGCATCTAAATATATAGGAGCAACCTCTTCTCCAAGGATTTGCCAATGGATAGTTTTTTCATTGTGTAAAAGTTTACGTGCATTTTTCATAGTCAAATCTTCCAATATATTTGTATCACCCATTACGCTATGGTTGAACACAACCATGCTCAGAAGAAGGAAGCAAAGAAACCAAACTTTCATGATAAAATTTGGTAGTTTCCAGATGCTTTGAATATTGTGTTTTTTAACAATCTAAATTTAAAATAGATTGTATTTCTCTTTTGAATTGGTGAACAATGCACCATGCAAATTTATACTTTGTAATTTGCTAATTTAAAGAAAAAAGATAAGCTCATTTTTGCAAATAATTTGTTTAAGATTTATTATGTTTACTATTTTTATTATTCTTGAGGTTAGTTGTAGTGTCATTTTTAGTGTTGACCCTTTCATTATGTTTGTTAGAGTAGAATATTGCCATCATAGATTGATCTAATAATAGATATATTCAAACTAAATTAGTGTTTGTGGAACTTCAAAGGTGAACCAAATTAAATTCTTCTAGATAACAAATCCCTAATATAACTCCCAATTTTAACCAATTAGCATTGCTTATATAGAAAATATAATTAATGGGCAGTATACTTAATAATTTACAAATTTCCCAAAAGCTTTTATTTATGTCCTTACCATTTTGAAAATGGGAAAGTAAGCTCAAAAATATAATGCTTACTTAAAATAAATATAAATAGTTCATACAAAATTGAGCAAGATTACAACAAATTTTAGCAGGACACAAATTGTTAAATGAGTAATAATATGTTCAAGAGTATTGCTTTCGTTGGGATGGAGATTGAGTGGCAAAAGATTATTATGTCAGCTATGTTGCCAAATCTTATGTTTTGAAGAGACAATGATTACAAATAAATCAATTGATCAGTTAACTTGATTACTACTATTTCAAAAATTACTTAAACTTAAGAAGAATTTTGTTGATTATTTTGATAATAAAAGATAATGGTCTTTCTTCCCTTAACTCTTTACTTTCATGCAAATTTAAGTTATTATCCTAATTATTCTTATTAATAGAAAAATTTATCTTAATTCCTCCATCGATTAAAGTTATATTAGGTATTCTATAATATGTACATATTTTCTAAAGTTATTTCGTTGTGTGCGTAATTTAAGTACATGAAGTTGAATAATTTCTCAAAGTTAAAATAATTTTCAAATTACCCAATTCATACCCCATCTTGGGTGATGGTTCCTATGACTATTTGTTTTCTTAGGTTTTATGCCCCATAGTTTAAAAAAAAAAAAAAGACAAAAAAACAAAAGAAGCTCTAATTCTCAATGAAAGGAGCAAAGATATTGTTTTGCCCGCCTAGTTAACATTAGATGTCTCCATTGAACACTATTCCAATTTATTGTTTATTTTCAATGAAATCCTTATCTTCTAAAATTGCGTAGGACCATTGTTTGTTGCATGATTGTCATATGCCAGTTGTGTTATATTTTATTTTAACACCATGTTTAATTTTATTTGGCAATATGTAACTTTTATTTTAACTTTGTTTTATCAAAATAAGTGAATAGCTATCATTATTTCATAATTAAATTAATCTTTAATTGTTAGAATATCAATAGCAAGCAAGGTGTGTAACCCCCTAATGTATAACAAAGTACGCTCGAGTTGTATTTAGCTTTAACGTTAAAGGATCACTCCTTGGGATCTTAACTTAACCTTGAATTTTTGGAAATACTTAACGAAAATACGAGCTAATTTTTTTTTTTTTTGGTTCTTTTAAAAAGATATTACTTTCAAAAATAGAAGCCTTTTGCATGTAAATAGTGCTCAGCACAAAACCACCTAAGTATAAGTGAACATACAACATTGTATTATCATCTAAACACCAAGACAATCTCAACCTCATCACATGAAATACCTTGATTTATATAATATATAATCTAGGATAAAAGCCTCAACAGTTACAAGATGTTCGAATATGTGTAATAGTGCCACAATGCACAACCACCTAACTATCTACTAAAGCCAAGATAAAATAGCAATAAAAAGCTTAATAAATAAACATGTCAAATGGTCATATAGGTTTGACATACAATAATCCAAACCAAAATGATAGTCATATGTTAAGAGATATGAGTAGGGTAAATATCTAATAATCCTAACAATGTCTCCGCATAGCGATCGCCATCTATCCACGAGCTCAAACATCAGCTGCCAGGCATGTCCCACTTGTCTAGAGACATATATGGAAATTTAAAATGCGTGAGAATCCTAATGAATCTCATAATAGTTAAACATACATAGTGTCATCATCATATGTCTCAAGACCTGGTTTATTATAGAAAAGGTGTTCATGCTCGAATAAGTCCAATTTTAGAGTTTTTTCACAAACATTAATATTAAGTGGACATTTCATTTTAATATGGTATGGGTTAGGAATGCATCAAGTTAGATATGTATATGCATGATAATGGTTTCGCATTAAAATATATTTTTCATGAGGGCATGCATGCATGAAAAGAATAAACATAACACTTAGGCCACATGCATGCGTAAAAAAAATGAAACATAATCTTGTAAGTACATGCATGCTTGAAAGAAAGAAACATAAGAAGTGAACAGGCACAAGACATTAAACTTCCTTGAAACATAGTTCATTTTCACTTATTCGTTAACCTTCAGGGACCCCTAAGCTATGAGCAAATAAATTATATATATATAATGCAATGTCGAACCTTGACTAGTCATAGATAATATTCATCATTATGATGTGTAAATGGGATAGTTGTCATTGAACCTCGATCAGTATTGAACCTAGTGTAAAGGGGTGTAAGTTCTCTTTTAGACATATAGGCATTCACACTATCATTCTCCATGGTTCATGCCACGGTGTGACACTTAGTACATCGATAGCCCTTACTTGCTTTGTTTCCTTACTTTACAAGTGGGTCTACAAATGCACTATGTGGTACACCATGATAGTGTCCCAAGCGCTTAATTTTCCTTATTCATGTCTTGTTGCATACTTGGCTCAACACATTCCATTAATGAGACTCATTCAAAAATAATTGTGAAAAATGCTCAGAATAAATGCACATGCAACCAATCCAAGCCAATAATATCCAGTACAATTAATATCACATATATTACCAATGCATCTTAGTCAAGCATGTCACAATAATTATTCATAATCCAGTCAAGTATAACAATCAACTGCAATCAATAATCACATTTCACCCAATAGATATTCAAGAGTCATTAGTGCATTTGAAATTGCAGTTATAAATCTCATTCGCTAAATCGATTTGAGTTGATAATAAGAGATTTTGAAAGACACATTTTCCTCTTCCCAAGATATATGATTACCATAGCCCACCTTCCATTATGTTATAAGTTCTAAGAATTTACTTTTAAAGACTTTACAACTTCTAGTTTCACAAAGTAGGCCCAAACTTTATAAAATTTACAAAATAGCCCATAACTTAATTTTTCATCCAAAAACATATTTTCCACCTAATTCTACTGAAATTACAGCCCTACCCTTGAAATCAGAATTTGCACAAACCCCCTTCCCAAACTTTTGAGAAAGTACATTTTGACCCCTAAATTTTACTAAAATTTTAAAATAACCCCAAAACTCATTTTATTCTTCCAAACACATACATTACTCAGAATCCATTTTTACAATTTTACACCCAAAAACTCAATTTTTGCATAGAAACCTCTAAAATTTGTAAAATTGTATTTTGACCCCTAAACTTTACTAAAATTGCAAAATAACCCCAAAATTTATTTTTTTTCCTCTTAAACACATACTTTACTATTCTGGAGTCTATTTTTACATATTTTACCCTAAAACTCCAATTTTTACATAAAAGCCCCAGACTTTATAAAATTGCATTTTTAGCCCAAATCACATGTACCAACTCTATTTTTCATGTAGATTCCAAATATGTGGTTAGTTTTAAAAACAAAATTTTCCTTCTAGGTGAACAAGCATTGGCTGAACCTATATACCCTAAAACCCAAGCTTTAGGAAAACTTTGAAACATGCATAAATGTGCTCATTTTTATGTGTAGATTCTAAATATCATGGTTTTTGAAGCAAACATTACCAATATAATAAACCCTAAAAAATAGTGACCTAACTCAAAAATATTAAAGTCTACTGAAAATTAACACAAAATACATAAAAGTGACTCTTTTTAAGTGTAGAATCAAGATACGGTGCTAGGTTTTAAAACAAAAATCTCTACCCATACTAAATGAAGGAGGTCAAAACTTGATGGAGAGGAATGATGAGCTCTTCAAATATTTTTAAAAGAAATGAAGAGTTTTGAGCAAAATAACCAATTTTCAAGCACAAACATTCATCAAAACTCAAACCCTTTTAACAAAAATTAGAAAACAAAATATGAAAACATGTTTGAACACAAACCCCTACCCAAAGGAAGGTCTTTGTTGGAGCTCAAGGCAGCCACAAGTTCCTTGAAGTTCAAGCTCTCAAGAAAGGAAGCAAAGCTCTTCCTTTCCCCTTGAG
>JAMLFY010000784.1:0-23897 GCA_030441495.1 Dalbergia oliveri
GTTATTGTAACGCCCAATTTTTCCTGTAATTTTTACTGGTTCAGAGAAATTCCAGAAACCGTAGGTAAATATTATATAAAATTTGAGACCAAACAATCCTTAATAAAGGAATATAACGTTAAAGAGAAAGTTAGGAGCGATTAATAGGATCTTCCGGCAAATTTCTATACGTGTAAAATGACCAAAATGCCCCTAAGGTTATTTTCTCAGAAATGAGGATGGGCCAGTATCCTCAAGGGATGTTTTGATGTTAATAAGGGATTGTTTGTGTTATGTGTGTAATAAAGGAGAAGAATCCTGATTTTGAGCTAAGCAACAGCGAAATGACCAAAACGCATTGCGCTTTTATTTCAAATTTGCAATTGCGTGAGCCCGAACCTCACTAAAATGTGTTAAAAGGTGTTTTTAAGCCATGATTAACCATTGGTTAACTTTAGATGGTCGGGCAATTTTAAGTAAAATGACCGTTTTGCCACTCTCTTGTCAGTTTTACAAATTTTATATTTTGATTGTCTAACGAAACCTAAGCAATATTAGGCTCAAATTAAAGCTTATTAAATTCTAATTACTAATCTAGAGTCAAAATTATTTATTTAGATTGATTAGAACCTAAAATTGCTTAAAACACCCAAATTGCTTAGTAATTCACTTAAACCCTTAACCGTAAATTCTCTAAATTGCATGAATACCTTGCCTACACCTAAAAAATACATGGAACACACAAAATCCTCTTCCACAAGGCTGTAATGCACGAAATTATTGAGTAATAAGTCAGAAAATTATTACACAAAAATCCAAAGAATGAAAACAAAGAATCATGAAAACATGGAAACATGATTCCATGTTTAAGCACCAAACAAAATGATTTTTCTTCCTTATTTTTTTTCTCTAATTTTTGGTCAGATTTCTTTCCTTCCTTTGTCCATTTATGAGCTGCAAAATCTCTATAAATAGGCATGCTTGAAGATAGTTTAGATGCTTAGTTCATAACTTACACAAATTCTAGTCTTAGGAGCACCAAAAGCTTTCTTTCTTTCTTTCTCTTGGTTGAATTCTTTCTTCAGCTTTCAAGGATATTTTGCTTCATTTCACTCAAGGAAACCAAGTTCTCTTCCTTCTTTCAAATCAAATTAGGTAGGGAGGTGTTTCTAAGTTCATTTTATGCTAAGACAAGTTATGTTTCTAGCTCAAAAATGATGTTCATGAGCTTTTTTTAAGTTTTCATTTCAGTTTCTTCTTTTCCTTTTTAAAGTATTTTGGCCATATGGCCTAGCTTATGATGAGGCCATGGTTTGATGAATTTCTGAGTGTTGGTTGCAAAGCTTTCACAAGTTAGATCTCTAAACTTGAACACTAGTTTCCAAAGCTTCTAAAATTTCATTTTTCTTTCCTTATTTTCCTTTCATGGTTTCGGCCAAATGGCCTAGGAAGGAATGAAATGATGGCTTGATGATGAGGACCTTGAATATGGGTTGTAAATCCATCACAAGTTAGGCCTCTAAAGCTTGAACATTCCATTTAATGCAAAACTTTAAAGAATAATGTTTTTATCTTGAGGTTTGAATATGAAATATGTATTTTTACTTTGTCTAAGATACATATATTGGGTTGAAAACATAATTCTCTTAAAGTCTTGAAGGAGCTCTAGTAAAGAGATCAAGTGAACTTGCATCCACGTTTAAGTTTATGCCTTGCATAAGCCATATTTATTTTATGTCATAACTAAATTCTCAAGAATAAATAAATGAACTTGCATATCTCATGTTTAAATTTCAAGCTTGCATTTCATGTTTAAATTTCAAGTTGTCACTTAATCTCTAAAGATAATAAAGAAGTTGCATCTCATGTTTATTTTATGCTCTCACTTTATTTTATAATGGCTAAAAAGTCAATGCATGGCATGTTTATTTTATGTCATCACCTAAAAATCCTAGAGCTCAAAGACTTGCCTTAGTGAATCATAAGCAAATAAGATAATTGGAGTTAAAGAATTTATTCTTTAAGAAGTCTTGAGAATTGGAGCTTAAAAAAAATGTAATTCTCTTCTCCCTCACGGTCCTATGCGGACTACAGGGCTCAGATTGCTTAAGATCTCTCTCCCTCTCCTCATTCCTATGCGATTCCGCTAAGTTTCTTGCATCATGTTTATATTACAAGTTCTTGCATCATGTTTAATTTTCAAGTTATCACCTTAAATCTTAAAGATAAATTGAATTGCATATCATGTTTATAATTCCAAGCTATCACCTTATAAAGATAAGATTAAAATAAGGTTGCATAGCATGGTAATAATTCAAAGATGTCACCTAAATCTCTAAAGCTCAAGACTTGCTCCTTTTATCTTAAGTGAAAGATTTAATTATGAACATTCTTTCAAGTTATAAATCGGTCCCATGGTTAATTTAGGCCTAAAGTCCTATGACTTCTTTCAAGTTTAACAAAAGGAATTAGTTCTAAAAGAGTTTTAAAACTTTGTAAGAATTTTATGGGAAGCTAGTAATTTATGTGTACTTAAAATGTGATTTGATGCTTATTAAGAATTTGGTGTCATTGATTGATTCCCTGGTTTGTATGTTATAGTTGTTGTTGCAAACAATGAAAACTTATGCATGAAATAAAGACATATTCTGTTCCTGGAAGAAAGTGTATTCCTGTAAGAGTGCAATTTGGAAAGATTCTGCTAAGGAAAGATTTGGTATTTAAGCGTGTCCATTGTGACCCACCTCTTTCCTGAATCTCCAGATGCATGATTACAAGTTGGTATATATTATTTCGGCATAAGACTATAAATGAGAAAATGTTATGATGATTATGAATGAAGAATTGTATTATGATATAACATGCAAAGACTTAAAGGTGACTCAAAATATATGAGAAAATGATCCTTTGGACCAATCAAACTATAGGCGGTGAAAAGGTGATTCTTGCCCCCTAGTTCTGTTCTCTCAAAAGGGTAGAGACGAAATTTTACTTATCAAAAGGGATAAGTATGGTGATGACTAGCAAGGTATGAGCTCATAACCTAGATTACTCCCAAAAGGGTGGAGTATAGGGTGGCCCAGGAAAATGATGATGAAAGTAACTTTAAGTCACCTAAGAAACTAAGTAAATGCATTATGTGAATATGATGTTCTGCTATGCATAGTATTTATGAGATGATGATGAGAAATATGATATTCTGCTATGCATAGTATTATGAAATGATGATGAGGAATATGATGTGATTTTATGCATAACTATGTTATTATATATGAAAGGAAAAGTTCATTATAAACATGACATGCTAAGTTTATGATGCATTATAAGACGCATGATTAAACCGACGAACCTCGGTAAAGTATATTTTCGAACTTAATAAATCAATCTTAGCATGCTCACTATTTCATAATAACCAAGGTTCCTGGGACGATGATGATGACACAATGCATCATGAGGTGAGTACCTACTGAATTCTTTTATAAGTTTCTCACTCCTCTATTTTTCTTCCATCGTCTTTTAAAACGAAGGAAGCGTTCGTGAATCACATTGAGGTCGGGTAGCTGAACTTGAATCCTCTAGTTTCACTCGTAATATTAGATATCTATCCTATCCCTGGAGTGTTTTACTAGGTGCCATTAATGGATGTCCTTCCATCCATATATTATTTATGTTTTATTAGATTGCCTACACTTAGTCTTATTCTGGTAGGCAAAATATCTATGATATGTAATTATGGATGCTGTATGATGGAGCCAATATATTATGATGTGATGTTTGTAAATTCCTATGTGTCTTTTAAATTTTGCTAAATCATTCACGTTAAGCGCAGCTCACGTTTTCAATTATGTTTAAAAAAAAAATAATTTCACTAAGTATTTTCAAAGCATGATTAAGGACCTGAAGCAAAGAGTAAAGTCTAGTAATTAATCAGAACCTGCCTAGGTGTATTGGGTTAATTATTAGGGTGTTAAGTTATGAAATCAGGGGCACTTGGGCTCTGGTGTGGTCATGATCTAGCCAATGAAACTGTTAGATTAATGTATTCCATTATTAGGCTTCTAAATTGGGCAACATTGACTATTCCTTGGAGGCAGGAGTTGCCAAAGGGTAAGGTCTGCAGAGACTTAATCACAGTAATAATCGGAATCCTCCTCAGATACTTAAATAACATATTATTATATAAATTGTACTAGTTTTGTTAGTAAAATTTATATTAAATGCTAAAACAAAAGGGTTTAGTTGAAATATGCTCTTGTTAAATCATTGGTGTTTACAATTTGTATTATTATTTTATAATTTAATTTAAAATTTTAAAAATTAAATAAATTATATACCCCTTTTAAATGTACTCTTGTTTAAGAAAGTTAAATTGAATAAATTATAATCTATTTTTAAATATATACACTTTATTAAAAATTCTTATTATATATATATACACACTTAGAAATAACCAATTATATAAAGTACTTAATTAATAAGCATTAATATATTTTTAAAGAAATTATTTTTCCAATTTTGACTATTGGTTATTTGCATAAAAAAATTATTGTTATTAATAATTATTTATTATTTCATTTTATTATTTATTTTAATCTTTTTTATTACTTATTTCATCGTTATAAACTATTGAGAGTCCATTTGTTGGTATTATATTAGTTTATTTTTATTTAATATTTTTTCAAAAAAAATTTATAAAACTTGACAATTTATTTTCATTCAATACATTAATACAAAATATATATATATATATATATATATATATATATATATATAATTATCACCCAGTATAGTCTTAAAATATTGCAAAAATGAAAAAAAAAGTACATATTTTACATTTTAAAAATAATCATAACAATTTATTGTTATTGTTAATAATATATTTTATGTTATTATACGTCACATAAATTTTAATCTTTTGCCGTATTTTTTACCTTTTTCAAAAATCAATATGTATAAATATTTAAAAAATATAATATTTAACTTACCAAAAAATAAGCTAATAATTATAAGAAAATAAAACTTTGATGGAAACATACGCAATGGATTAAAGAGCACTAGCTTCTGCTTTTAAGATGAAGGGCTGATTTGGATAACTTTCGAATAAGTAAAAGTTATTTTAGTTTGGATGCAACGTAAATTTATGTTTGACTATAATGTTAAAAGATCTTCATTTATTTTGAAAGTGTTTATTTGTGCACCATTATTTTGATAAAACAATATTTCTTATTAAAAATACTTTTTATTATGTTGATATGTTTGTGTAAATTTTTTAATATAAGCAAATCGTTAAAAAATACCAAAAAAAAATATTTTTTCAAAAGTTAAAAGTTTGTATGATCTTTTAAAAAAGATCTTATTTTAATTGATTTTTTAAAATAATATCTTAATAAAAGTTATTTTATGTTTAGATGTAATATTAATATATTAGATATAATATTTAAATATCTTCATTATTTTCTAAATATCTTTTTTATTTATAAAAAGCATCTTTTTAAAAGGTAAAAATTGTAGGCTATTTGGAAGGGTTTTTGTTCTTAAATTTTTTTAAACTTTTTAGAAAACAAATTTAAGTTCATTTTTAAAAATAAAAAAACAAAAAAAAGGTCTTGACATTCAAAATTAGTTTTATAATGGTAAAAGGAGAAAACCTGTTTGAATAATTTTTTTTAAAAATTAATTTTTAAAATTAATAAAATAAAAACCTATTCGCAAATTACATTACTATAAATGACAAATTTTAACATAATATTATGTTTTATAAATAATATTTTCATATATCCAGTAATAAATAAAGTCTTAATACAACTTGATGTAAATTTACATTTATAAAATGATTTATAACTATAATAATTTTCTTGTACGCAATTCAATTTGTAATTGGTCATGATGTCTTGTCATTTCTCTTTGCAGTTTCATTAGTAAATCTTATTGTGTTGTCCCCGTAGAATTCACATATAAATTACATTGTTATTCATAGCTTCAAGTCAATAATTTACATTGTCATTTATAAGCTTCAACGTCATCACAATTGAAGCAAAATTCAAAACCAATCCATTATTTTATATTCCTTTATGACACAACATTAATTTGGACATAAATACAATTGAACAAAAAAAAAATGCTATTAACCTCGTGTAATTATCATGTGTGGAAGCTTTAAAAAATTATTGAGAGGTGGAAAGCCACTACAAAAAAGGAGAAGCTACAATACTAATACTAATGCCTTCAAACTAATGACTCGTAACTTCAAATAATAATCCTTTCATGCTTGGTCTCGATGCACCTGAATTCCTTGAGAAGCTACAAGTTCAAAAGAAGAGGATTATTATAAAGCATGATTCAACATTGAAGTCACTACCAAAAAGAAAAATTATGATAAAAGCACAATATAATTATATGCTTATCAAAAGTTACTAGATAAATATATTTGGCCTAATTAGAACATCCGAAGAAGTCCTTTCTTTTTACCTTTTTTTGTATTTCCTACTTTTTTCATATACAATTAAAATTGCTTATGTTCATTAAACACTAGAAAATGAGCATTTCTATTGATCCTTCCAACATATATCCCAAAAACCTGAATGTGTTGTTCATTTATAAGATGGTATGTGACAAGTGAAGCCTTTAGCTAAGGCTCTATTCGTGTTTATCATAGTTCCAAGTGAAGTAAATAAACAAGATTAAATAGTTGATGAAATTAAATGGGCCAAATTCCAAGCTAAAGAGAAAAATGGAACTAGAACCTCTAATTTGTTTATGGAAGTAATGAATTCTTTGTTGTAACTTCCTAGCAACAAATGTCCAATTCAAAAATGAGTAGCAAATTTTGTGATTGCGATGTAAAAAAATGAAAGCACAGGGACATAGCAATGATTACATTCGCATAAAAGACACTCATAGCTAAAAGAATGTAAATTGCAGTAATTCTTCAGAATTGATGAAGTCCAAAGTCATAACCAAAATCTTAGCAAGGCATATATAAGCAAGTAAAAGGAAGAAAAAAAAGGGAAGCATAAGCAATTAAAAGTGGCATACCAAAGTATAGATAGGCTCATAGGCAAGTAGTCATAAGCAAGTAGCTTCTCATCCCTTGGTGAAATAGTACACCTGTTAGAGCTTCTCATACATTCTCAAAGATGGTGACATCCATCAACCTCTTTGCGGCCACCATAGCCCAAGTAAGTTACAAGGATGAACCCCCTGAATTACAAAAATAAAGAATTACACTAGAGTTTAATGAAATAAAATACCTATCAAAATTTAAGGAGGGAAAGGTAAATGCACTATGGCTCTTAAATCCATCATAAATAATTCTTATCTAGTCACTAGCTCAAGTCCATATGCCAAGTAGTAATTGTTAAAACAAGGATTTCTCCACAGACTTTAGTTAAAAGATAGGATTAAGAGAAAAATCTATAAGGTCAAAGTATAAAGCAATTCAAAGGAGCCAACAATCACTTCATGCCTCCTCATCCTATAATGAATTTATTTAACTAGGGAAAGTTGGTTAAAGATAGAACAATGTGAAGTGATTTGGATTAAAGAACAAATATAAATGGGCCAAAATTGGTACATGCAAGTATGAGGGTTAGCACCACCTCAAAAAGTAGTGATTGGAACATGCAAGTATGGAATATGATATGCTATCAAAATTACTATGCAAGATAATAGTGTGCCTAATGAAACTAGTTAAATGTCAATTTCAATCAAGTACCATGAAAGAACATATAAGTAAGATAGCAAAGTCCCTTTAAGCAATTAGGTTCTTGCTACGATCTCATGATTTCTAACCCAACAAATTACATATTCAATTTCAGAGGAATCAAACAATTACAAAACAAATATAAATGGGCCGAAATTGGTACATGCAAGTATGACCATTTAGCACCTCCTCCTCAAAAGTTAGTGATTGAAACATGCAAGTATAGAATATGATATGCTAGGAATTATATGCAAGTAGATGTGTGCCTAATGAAACTAGTTAAATGTCATTTTCAATCAAGTACCATGAAAGAACATATAAGTAAATAGCAAAACTGCCTAGAGTTGCAGAAACAATATAGTTTCTTGCTATGATATAATAATTTCTAACGCAACACCTTACAGATTCAATTTAAAGTAATCAAACAATTATAGATTCAATTTAGATCCATGAATAAATATCAAAACCCAACTTATCATAAAA
This sequence comes from Dalbergia oliveri, assembly GCA_030441495.1. Taxonomy (NCBI): domain Eukaryota; kingdom Viridiplantae; phylum Streptophyta; class Magnoliopsida; order Fabales; family Fabaceae; genus Dalbergia; species Dalbergia oliveri. The sequence goes on from JAMLFY010000784.1 coordinate 8,165, forward strand.
CAAAGATCAATGTTTTAGAAAATATTGGGACAATAAAGAAAGCGAGAAAGAGAGAGGGAGGAACTAGAAGCTACAAGGACTCATTGGCAGGAGCTGGTCTGCAAATGGGATGGAAGGGGGATGTGGGTGGCGGGTCAGGCGGGAATGGCTCGCGTGCGGCGGCAGAAGCTGGATTGAGTCCGGGAGGCGGAGAGAGGCGGAACGGGTCTAGCAGTCGCAATGTCGCAAATGTGAGGCTCAGGAGGCAGGGTCAGTGCCACTGGCAGCACATTGGAGATTGCTTGAGTCAGTCATGAATGGGGAAATGGGTTCTATTATTGCAGATGGCGTGAATGAAGGGAAGTTGTGTGTTGAGAATGAAACACAGGAAACATCCAACAAGAATCGAAGGATGACAAAGAATAGAAAGTCAATTTATTTACAAGTGTGCCATCGCGGACTTTCATTTCTATTCTTAAAATGGGAGTTTGTGTTTTGGATTTTAAAACACGTGTCAGAAAACTCTTCCATTCAACAGGGTTTTTTATCTTTGTTTATTAAAGAATAAAAACAATTTTAAAAACCTTTGTACAAACAAGCCTATTGGTTCTAGAAACACCTTGGAGAAAGTAATAGACATTACAACAAACCAAGAGAGCTTCCTTGGCTAACAATAGCAACATGTACAATTACAAGCTCTAGGTGTAACACCCTTAATAATTAACCCAATACACCTCCGCAGTATCTGATTAATTACTAGACTTTACTCTTTGCTTAAGTTCCTTAATCATGTTTGAAAATACTTAGTGAAATTACGAGCCATTTTTTTTTAAACATAATTGAAAACGTGAGCCCGCTTAACGTGAATGATTTAGCAAAATTTAAAAGACACATAGGAATTTCAAACATCACATCATAATATATTGGCTCCATCATCCAGCATTCCATAATTACATATCATATGATATTTTGCCTACAAAATAAGACTAAGTGTAGGCAATTATAATGCAATAAATAATATATGGATGGAAGGACATCCATTAATGGCACCTAGTAATAACACTCCAGGATAGGGATAGAATATCTGAAATATACGAGTGAAACTGAGGATTAAGTTCAACTACACGGTGACAACCTCAATGTGATTCACGAATGCTTCCTTCTATTTCTAAAAAGAAAATGGAAAGAAATGAAATAAAACTTATAAAAAAATCTAGATTGGGTACTCACCTCATGATGCATTGTGTCATCATCATCGTCCCAAGGAACCTGGGTTATTATGAAATAGTGAGCATGCTAAGATTGATTTATAAGTTTAAAATATACTTTACAGAGGTTGTCGGTTTAATCATGCGTCTTATAATGCATCATAAACTTAGCATGTCATGTTTATAATGAACTTTTCCTTTCATATATAATAACATAGTTATGCATAAAATACATCATATCCTCATATCATTTCATAATACTATGCATAGAAATATCATATTTCTCATCATCATCTCATAAATACTATGCATAGCAAAACATCATATTCACATAATGCATTTACTTAGTTTCTTAGGTGACTTAAAGTTACTTTCATCATCATTTTCCTGGGCCACCTTATGCTCCACCCTTTTGGGAGTAATCTAGGTTATGAGCTCATACCTTGCTAGTCGTCACCGCATACTTATCCCTTTGATAAGTAAAAATTCCGTCTCTACCCTTTGAGAGACAGACTAGGGGCAAGAATCACCTTTTCACCGCCTATAGTTTGACGGTTCAAAGGATCATTTTCTCATATATTTTGAGTCACCTTTAAGTCTTTGCATGTTATATCATAATACAATTCTTCATTCATAATCATCATAACATTTTCTCATTTATAGTCTTATGCAAAAAATATATCCCTGTTAATCATGCATCTGGAGATTCCAGGAAAGAGAGGTGGGTCACAATGGACATGCTTAAATACCAAATCTTTCTTAGCCAAAATCTTTCCAAATTGCACTCTTAAGTAATATACTTCTTCCGATAAGAATATGTCTTTATTTCATGCATAAGTTTTCATTGTTTGCAACAACAACTATAACATACAAACAGGGAATCAATCAATGACACCAAATTCTTAATAAGCATCAAATCACATTTTAAGTACACATAAATTACTAGCTTCCCATAAAATTCTTACAAAGTTTTAAAACTCTTTTAAAAGTAATTCCTTTTGTTAAACTTGAAAGAAGCCATAGGACTTTAGGCCTAAATTAACCATGGGACCGATTTATAACTTGAAAGAATGTTCATAATTAAATCTTTCACTTAAGATAAAAGGAGCAAGTCTTGAGCTTTAGAGATTTAGGTGACATCTTGAATTATTACCATGCTATGCAACCTTATTTTAATCTTATCTTTATAAGGTGATAGCTTGGAATTATAAACATGATATGCAATTCCATTTCTTTATCTTTAAGATTTAAGGTGATAACTTGAAAATTAAACATGATGCAAGAACTTGTAATATAAACATGATGCAAAAACTGAAGCGGTAGTAAGGACCAGGAGAGGGGAGAAGAGAATCTTAAGCAAGGGCGGTAGTCCGCATAGGACCTTGAGGAGATGAGAATTACTTTTTTTTAAGCTCCAATTCAAGACTTCTTAAAGAATAAATTCTTTAACTCCAATTATCTCATTTCTTCGCTTATGATTCATAAGCAAGTCTTTGAGCTCTAGGATTTTTAGGTGATGACATAAAATAAACATGCCATGCATTGACTCTTTTAGCCATTATAAAATAAAGTGAGAGCATAAAATAAATATGAGATGCAACTTCTTTATTATCTTTAGAGATTAAGTGACAACTTGAAATTTAAACATGAAATGCAAGCTTGGAAATTTAAACATGAATATGCAAGTTCATTTATTCATTCTTGAGAATTTAGTGATGACATAGAAAGTAAACATGGTTATGCAAGGCATAAACTTAAACATGGATGCAAGTTCATTTTATTTCTTTACTAGAGCTCCTCCAAGACTTTAGAGAAATATAAATTCAACCCAATATATCTTAGCAAGACAAAGTGAAAAATACATCTTTCAAGTTCTAAACTCAAGATCATAAAAACATCATAAAAATATTATTCTTTAAAGTTTTGCATCAAGTGGAACTTTCAAGCTTTAGAGGCCTAACTTGTGATGGATTCACAACCCACCCTCAAGGTCCTCATCATCAAGCCATCATCTTAGTCCCACCTAGGCCATATGGCTGAATTGTTCAAAGAAAAAGGAAGAAGAAAACCAAATGGAAAAACTAGAGAAAATCCATGAAATCATCATTTTGAACCAAGAACAACACTTAGCAAAGCATAGAAATAAACTTAAAAACAACTCCCTACCTAATCTGATTTGAAGGAAAGGAAGAGAACTTGGTTTCCTTGAGTGAAATGAAAGAAAATATTCTTGAAAACTTGAAGAAAGAATTCAGCCAAGAGGAGGAGGAAATGAGAGCTTTTGGTGCTCATAAAACTAGAATTTGTGTAAGTTATGAACTAAGCATCTAAACTATCTTCAAGCATGCCTATTTATAGAGATTTTGCAGCTCATAAATGGACAAAGGAAGGAAAGAAATCTGACCAAAAATTAGAGAAAAAAATAAGGAAGAAAAATCATTTTGTTTGGTGGCTTAAAACATGGAATCATGTTTCCATGTTTTCATGATTCTTTGTTTTCATTCTTTGGATTTTTGTGTAATAATTTTCTGACTTATTACTCAATAATTTCGTGCATTACAGCCTTGTGGAAGAGGATTTTGTGTGTTCCATGTATTTTTTAGGTGTAGGCAAGGTATTCATGTAATTTAGAGAATTTACGGTTAAGAGTTTAAGTGAATTACTAAGCAATTTGGGTGTTTTAAGCAATTTTAGGTTCTAATCAATCTAAATAAATAATTTTGACTCTAGATTAGTAATTAGAATTTAATAAGCTTTAATTTGAGCCTAATATTGTTTAGGTTTCGTTAGCAAATCGAAAATCTCAAAATTGCAAAACTTCACAAAGGGCGGGGCAAAATGGTCATTTCGCTAAAAATGTCCGAGGCCATCGAACTTAACCAATGGCCAATCATAGCTTAAAAACACCTTTTAAAACATTTTAGTGAGGTTCGGGCTAAGTGGGCACAAATTAAAGATTAACAGCCGCATGGCGTTTTTCATTGCGCGTGAAACTCAAAATTAGATTCTTCTTCTATCAACACACATAACACAAACAATCCCCTATTATCCTCAAAACATCCCATTGAGGAGGGGGGCCCACATCCTCATTTCTGAGTAAAATAACCTCAGGGCATTTTGGTCATTCATGTCCAGAAATCGGGGTTTGCAATATTGCACGAATTGCTCCTAACTTTTCTTCTAACGTTATATTCCTTTATTAAGGATTGTTTGGTCTCAAATTTTATATAATATTTACCTACGTAATTCGGTAATTCCTAATGACAGTAAAAATTACAATAAAAATAAGGCGTTACACTAGAGTAAGGTACAATCAACAAAGGAAGATAAAATCGAATCGAATCTGGAAGGAGAATTAAGGTACTAGTTCAAAGGTTTAGAGATCAAAGAATAAATGGGATTCCGGAATATAATAAAAAATATATATAAATATATACATATGATTAATTAGAATATAAATAAATATATTAAATCATTAATATTAACATAATCAACAAAAAAATATTCATAGGTCTATAAAATAAATATAATCCATATAAATTTCTAGGTCTAGGCCTCGCAAGACGTCACAAAGCATTTGAAAACAATATTTGTTAGTGAAATGGGGTTTATGGTGAGTAGCACTGCGAACGGAGAGATTAACAACCAACAATTTTTGTTAGTGTCTTCTTGGTTTTTTTTTTTTGCTCTGTGACTATCATAAAATATAGTATTTAAGTTTTGAAAAAAAAAAAAAAATATCAAATTTATTCCGGTTTCCGGCTTAGGGTTTTGACTTTGATTTTTGGAGCTTACAAGGCTAGGTGGGTTCAGGTCAAACGTTGGACTAGAACGTTCAAATTTCTTTCATGAATCAAACCTTGAAACCATATTTAGGGGCAGTGATTAACTTCTGGTGAGCGGATTATTTCCTTGCCACACTAGATTTCTTTGATAACAAATTGAATTATAACCAAAATAAATTATAACAATACTTGAAAGGTAGTATGGTATGTCTTAAAGAACGAGCATGTTTATAATATAGTTTTCAGACTGGCTCGGTAATTACTCGATCAAGGTATAAAGTTAAATAATTGGTTCCAAGGGGTTATTGGTAAAACAGTGCAAAATTTGTATAAAAATAAAAAATATAAACATTTAAATAAAATACAATAGAATGATAACTAATTATAAATTTGGCACTCTTTAAGGAGTCCAAATACAAAAACATAATTCCAAATATTGTTCACATTTACAATAACACAATTGACTATGCAAAACATAATTACACAAAGCTACAAAGCTTTACATCACAACCTCATAAGTCATGACAATACAAATAAAGTTATTGTATTTTTCCATAAATCAGATTATAATTTATTTTTTAAGGTTTTAAAAACGACTTCATTTAGCAAAACTGAAAAAAAGCAAAAAATAAAAAATAAAAAATGACTTGGAATTCTGAAACTGGCTCGATCACTAGTTTTGATAAAAATCCAAGGAAAGTAAAGGAGCACAAATTTTGATGATTGGCCGATCCAGCATGGTAAAGAATTTCATACCAAATTTAATCAATTTCCAATCTAAATTCTAAACGAATTTTCAATACTATTATTCATAATGTTACTAAATTTTTAACATTTTTTTTCACAATTGAGCTTTGCGTCAACTAAATGATTGCTCCACCTAGACTGGTGCATGTATGACAAGACTCTCGTAATGGGCATCATTATGTTACTTTAATTTTTTTTATTAGTATCATTATGATTTATTGAACATTTTTTAATTGTTAACTCTACACTTAAAACATTTATCAAATATGAACAACACTTTTTTTTTTTGGTAACAACACTCAATACGGAGTTACGTGACCAAGCAACAGAAGTTTCTATAACTTTAAAATTTTCGATACAAAAATAATTCCATCATTCATTCCTTCGGATTAAAAAATTAAATTAATCGGTTAATTTTTCAACTTTTTAAGAAAATTTAGAGAGTTTTTTATATTTTAAAATTTTAGAAGAAGTGAAAATTTCTCACCTTCCATAATCACCTTTAGAGGAACCTATAGTTCTATACTGGTAATATTTAAGAACCGCTAACAAACAAATTTAATGAGATAATGACAATTGGAAGCTTCATTATACTTCCCTCCAAATTCTAATTATATATTTATCTAAAAAGAAAAGTTTTTAAAAATAAATTTAAATATCTTTTCACTACACTTAATTTATCAGATTATCATTTCACTTCAGTATCTTTTTACTCTACTAACTTAATAGCATTTATTATAACACCAACTTTTCAATTATATCATACTATATTTACATTGTTAATTTTCTCCTACATTTAAGTTTTATTTAGAGAATTGATCAACTCATTTATTCTTCATTATATGTAAACACTTAATTTAAGTAAATAAATTGTTTTTTGGGGTTAAAAATTGGCAAAATCTTCTATATTTTCATGTAGAACTTTGAAAACATTATGAATATCATTTTCAATTTCTAAACTTAAATAATAAATCATTGTTATTATTTTAAATTATATTTATAATTTGTAATTTTTTTAATCATTGTAGCTAATTTACCTCTAACTTTAAGAATAACTATTTATCTTTAGAGAAAACCTTCTATATTCAGGAATTGACAGACCATAATATTTTAATTTTGGATAGAAGAGTTTGAATAAAAAAATCTTTTTTTTTCTTTAGCAAAGTTCATTATGTAATAATTGCTTAATAAGTTTTAGATTTGATTTTGAAATTTGTTGCTACTCATGCTATGGCAATTGCTATAGTTTGATTGCAACTAAAGAGCCAAACAATAATATTGTTGCACATTCTTTTGAAGGCGGTTGAATTTAACAAAGATATTAAAATCTTAATTGTTCTAATTCAAGAAGTTAATCTAATTTGAAAGTTTACTTTATTATAAGGCTAAAGATAAAGGAGAAAAAATAATAATTTTTATCTATTGAGTTATTTTGTTGTCATTTAAAAATTAAAAGTAGTTATACTTACAAATCAAATTAAATTTTCATTAATGTGTTATTATAAAGAATTTTTTTGGTTGAAATTTTCTTGAAAATTAATTTATTGCTCTCCTTCATAAAAGAAAGGGGAAGAAAAATGAACTACTTTATCTTTTAGTTCTTATAATTTTATAATAAGTTATTAAAGTAGAATAAATTCATACAAAACCTTTTTTAAAATCTTATATTTTGTCAAATTACAATTTGAAAATTATACTTTTCATTTTTAAAATATATATTCATTGGTTTCAGATTTTTTTAATTTTACATTATTTTAAGTTATCCTATACAATCATTTTAAATGGATTCTTTATCATATAAAATATATAAATTATTAATAATTATTATATAATTATATTCACATAACTCACATCCATACATTGTATGTGTATATATACTAATGATAAAATATAAATCGTTTTACTTTAAAATTAATTTTAATTAAATCAATTTAACGAAATGCATAACCAAAGACGTACACTTACTCTATTAAACATTTATGGCAAAAAATAAAAGTAAAACCACATAAAAAGTTTCCTTTGTCAAAAAATATATTGATGTGAAATAATTTTATATTATCTATAAATAAATTTTTATCAACATTGCAAAATTACAAAAAAAAAAAACTATCTGTTGTTACAATCACTTACGTGATTAATATTTTGGTGGGATTTTATTGAGCATGGGCACAAACACAATGTACTTACGTTAACAAAAATATTATTTTACCATCTAAAAATATAAAATACTCAATTTATAAATATGATAGATGAGTGATATGATAGGGTGGACGTGATGTTGAAATAATATTAAGAAATTAAACTCTAAACTAAATAAATTGAAAAAAGAAAAAAGACACACACAACAAGAACAACAGCAACGACACCATCAATTACAAAACACAACAGCGAGAACACTGAGCTTACTTTACCACATTTCTATGCAGCTTTGTGTGATTTCATGGGAGCGAAAGTGAACAACTGCTCCTACAATCACCACTTTGCTTCTCAATTCTGCAACTTTTCTGCAGATTCTCACTGCCTCTCTTTTGATGAACTGCGTATCATCGCGTCAATGAGCCTCCTCTTTTACTTCCCACTCTGCTCCTGAAAACCGATCACTCTCACTTTCACTCTCACTCTGGGTATGATCTCTCTCTCTCTCTCTCTACTTTGAGAAATTAAAGGGCACTTTTTTGTTCTGGGTTTTTTTTTTCTCTTTCTTTCATGGGTTTTGGTTGTTTTGGGCAACTGGGGTTCTGTGAAAACTTGCAAAATCTTATCTTTATGGCGTTTGATTGTTAAACTGAAGAACACCCGTGTTAATATGTTTTTCCTAAACCAAGTTATGGATACATCAAAGACATGCCTTTTGTGCTTTTAAGGACGTTGATTTATTATTTATTTATTTATTTATTGTTTGTCTATTGGAGGAATATATAATTGTACCTTTTATATTTTTAGTAAATGAAATTAAATAAGCTGAACAACTTGAATCATGTTCTTTTGGCTATGCATTGGTTGTGTTTTTATAACTCTGTTTTGGGCTTGTATGTAAAGTTTAACATGCTTGATACTTAAGCTTAGCTTTGGATATATACTACTGTTCAGGGTGATGGTATGGTATATTGCTGAGTTTTAAATTTTCTACTTACTTGAATCTGAGAATTTTAAATTTTAAATTGATACTGCTACTGGTCTTTAGCATCTGTGGGGAATATTTGTCTCGTATATGTAGAAATATATAATATATCATGCCTCAATCAGGTTCTAAGTGTCACCATTTTGTGGCTTGTTGAGTGGTAAATATAGTTGCCGTACAAAGTCATACTCAAGGGAATGTGTTTTCATATATTGAGTGGGGAGCATCATAACCATGTTGTGCTGTTCTTAAAGTGATTTTTTATTCCTGCTGTTGATGTAATAGGTTGCTTCTGGACCATCTTTGTGTGTGTTTGCTGCTTCATTCATGGTGGTCTATGCCACTCTTTTTATGGTTTTCTGATCACATATTTTGTTGTTTAATTTTATTTGTAGCAATATGAATTTCATACAAAGGGAGCACAAGCATCATGATGCTTTTGTTACTTGCCAATTAGCAGTTTGAATTTTAACATTTTGTAGGTTCTAGATTTTCCTCACTACATTGTTATAATATTGGCTTCCCTTTAATCTGTCTTATTATTGCTTGTTGCTTTCTTTGCCATTTTGATGTATGAAAAGCAAAGTAATTTAGACTTGGTATTTTGTTTGGATTGTTTTTTGCTGTGTTTTCTCTTTCTTTTTGCACAAATTTTATTTATAAACAAAAATTATAAGCTTATGAGCTGAATTTCCCCTGTATTTTATGTTGGTAATATGTTTAATCTATAGCTTGGTTATAGTTTTCCTGTCCTAAATTTGATCTCCACTCTTTGTATCCTTTGAAATTTGAACAAAGCCAGAGATCCTATTTGCAATGCTATTCTTTGTCAGTTTGAACATTCTTTCACCCCGGTTTGTTTATATAAACATTGCTTTAGGTTAATCAAAAGATGGAGCGCACCAGGTTTAACATGAGGGTTCGTAACTCTGGTTCAACTCCATCAGAAGAATCATCTTTGGATCTTGAAAGAAACTGTTGCAGTCATTCTAATCTACCTTCGTTGAGTCCACCAACACTACAACCCTTTGCTTCAGCTGGGCAGCACTGTGACGGCAATGCTGCTTACTTCTCATGGCCTAGCCGCTTGAATGATGCTGCCGAAGAGCGAGCGAACTATTTTTAAATCTCCAAAAGGGGGTGCTACCTGAAACTCTTGGTCGGTTGCCAAAAGGGCAGCAGGCAACCACATTGCTTGAGCTTATGACAATTAGGGCATTTCACAGCAAGATACTGCGTTGTTACAGCCTTGGTACAGCAATTGGTTTTCGCATTCGACGAGGTGTATTAACAGATATTCCTGCCATTCTAGTATTTGTTTCGAGGAAAGTTCACAAGCAATGGCTTAGTCCAATCCAATGTCTACCCACTGCTCTTGAGGTTTTTGAAGATGTTCAATCTAGATCTTCCTGATTCAATCTTTGAGTATTTTTTTAACATGGATAGTTGGTACTTATTTGTTCTCTAGTGCCTAGTGCAGCAGTTAAAACAAATGTTTATTATGTGAATCAGGGACCTGGTGGAGTATGGTGTGATGTAGATGTGGTGGAATTCTCGTATTTTGGTGCACCTGAGCCAGTTCCTAAAGAACAGCTGTATACAGAGATTGTAGATGACTTGCGTGGGGGTGACCCGTGCATTGGTTCAGGATCTCAGGTGTTTATGGGCTCCCTTAACAAATATTTCCTGTTGATGGACTCATCCAGTTTACAAAGTATTACTTTTGATTCAATTAATATTGCTTATGTGATGATGAAAGAAGTCTTTTTGGCCTGATAATTGGAATCCTTTTTCTTCTTAAAGATTACAGCATTACTACTTCCTTTTGTTTAATCATATGGTATTCATTTGCCATTGTCCTGTTAATCACATGAGTTGGTCCTTGACAAAGATTTGGGTTGCTGAAGTTTTCTTTGCGGAGCTGAATTTCAACATTTAAGTCATCCATCATTCTCATAGAATAGCTATCTTGTTATGGGAGAACAGTTTGCATGCTGTTTTCAGAAATCAGTGCAGTTCATTGAAGCATCTCCAGCATCAATTTAGTTATGCTATTTTTGATGAATAATCTATTGAATTTCTAACCTCTTACTTCCTTTGTCAGGTGGCAAGCCAGGAGACATATGGAACTTTGGGTGCCATCGTGAGAGCCAAACAGGTAGTCGGCAGGTTGGTTTTCTCACAAATCGACATGTAGCTGTCGACCTAGATTATCCAAATCAAAAGATGTTTCATCCCCTTCCACCCACCTTGGGGCCTGGGGTTTACCTTGGTGCAGTAGAGAGAGCGACTTCATTTATAACAGATGAGCTTTGGTATGGCATATTTGCTGGAATAAACCCAGGTAACATAGTTTTAGGCGTCATATTGATTTCATTGCATCACCTTACATTTTTATCCCCACCTTCATCCGTCATCATGAAGTGTTTCTCCTGCAGAGACTTTTGTGAGAGCTGATGGTGCATTCATTCCTTTTGCTGATGACTTTGACATGTCCACTGTCACTACTTCAGTGAGAGGTGTTGGAGATATTGGTGATGTAAAAATTATTGATCTACAGTCTCCGATTAGTAGCCTTATTGGAAAACAGGTGGTGAAGGTTGGAAGAAGTTCTGGCTTGACTACGGGAATTGTTTTGGCTTATGCCCTAGAGTACAATGATGAGAAAGGAATTTGCTTTCTAACGGATTTTCTTGTTGTTGGTGAGAACCAACAAACCTTTGACCTTGAAGGAGACAGTGGAAGTCTCATCATGTTCAAAGGTGACAATGGTGAGAAACCACGACCAATTGGGATCATATGGGGAGGAACTGCTAATAGGGGGCCTTAAGTTAAAAGTTGGGCAACCTCCTGAGAATTGGACTAGTGGAGTTGATCTAGGGCGTCTACTTAATCTACTTGAACTTGATTTGATAACAACGGATGAAGGACTAAGAGGTTTGTCAGTTATTCTTTAACTGGTCATTTTTTGGTTCCTCTGCTCTTTCATTCAGTGTTTTATTTAGCATTCTCAAATAAGTTATTAGAACTAACTTTAGGGTATTCAATGCTCACTCAAGAAAATACCAAAAGGCTTCTTCAAATATATTTGAGCTTAAAATATGTCCAAAAAAACATCTGGCTAGATTGATTATCTGAAATTATGTTAGTGCTTGTAGGTATAGGGTTCTTCTAATCTGAAATTATGTTAGTAGGGTTAGTTTCTTTATTTGCTTTTGCCTATCCAAAACCAAACCAGCATAAAGTCATTTTCTTGAGACCTATGACTATATTTCTATAATATTATTTATTCACAATGAATATAATGTGAAAAGTATGGACAAAGTTTAAGAAGTGATAATATGAAGTGTTTGAAAAGATTGTTCCTTGAATAGGGCTATCTACAGTAAAGGTTAACTACTAAACCTTATGTTATAAATCCTGATTCTATTTGTGCTGCTGTCACATACTAGTGGCAGTGCAAGAACAAAGAGCTGCTTCTGCAACAGCAATTGGCTCTACAGTTGGTGACTCCTCAACTCTAGATGCTATGCTTCCCAAAGATAAATCTGAAGACAAATATGAGTCACTTGGTCTTCAAATTCAGTCCATTCCCTTAGGAGTTGAAACTAGCGGCCAAGACATGAAACCATCAATCATGGAGACTGAATTTCAATTAGAAGATGGGATCAAGGTAGGTCCCAGTATCGAACACCAGTTCATCCCGAGTTTCATCGGCCGGTCTCCGTTGCACAAGAACAGCATGCAGGCTAGGTCTGCAACAGAGAATTTGTCTTCGTTGAGGAGCGACTGCGATGAGGATTTGTGTGTTTCGCTGCAGCTGGGTGATAATGAAGCAAAGAGGAGGCGTTCTGAAGCATCAACTAGTACTGAGGAAGCTCAGTGAAGCAGATTGTTTGCGCAAGCCGGGTGAACCGGCTTGTTAAAAATTTAATCATTGAGACCTTCCCGCCCTATAATGTGTTGTTTGTAACCTCTGTGATACTGTGTTTTATGGTTAGCAGTTGTGACAGTGAGCAATGATCTGAGTGGAGTTCACTGTCGTTGAAGTGAAATTTGTGGTAGACCAAAAAAGAGAAGTTTGTCACGGAGAATCATTCAATTCCTGCAATGCTTGAATTTCTGAAGTGTGCTACTTTTCAATAAGACTTGACCAATAAACTTACAGCTCTTGGTTCCAATGGTACTGACCATACTTTATATTGTTGTGATGAAGTGATGAGGGCATGAGTTGGTTTCTTTCTTATCATGCTTCTTTATGTCAATGCCTTTTATTTGACAAAAGAAAAATGTATTATTGTGGAAGGAAAAGTGGGAAAGAAATAGGGAAAACTTGAAGAAAGTAAGAAAAAGAGAGAATCTAGCCTGTTTATTAAACGATTTTTTGTTTTCTTTGTTTGTCAAGAAAACCTCAACTTTTGCAGCTACACATTCAAATGGGAAAATGATTGTAGTTAAAGTTCCAAATACAATGGACAGCTTTCAGCCTTTCCGCGCATCATGCACTTAAATGAAAACACATTGACATACAAGAAATTACAAATAAGTGAAAGGCCGTAACAGTCAATCACTTTTTATGTTTGGGTTTAGGGTTTATATGATTTTACAAGGTTTGCCAAAAGGAGGAGGAAAATTTCGATATAGAAAAAAATTTAAATATATTTTTTATTTCTATAAATATAAATTATTTTTTTAAAGAATTTTTGTTTTTAAATTTATTTTTAGCTTTTGGCCTTTTTCTTTTTAATATTATACTTTTGGTTTCTATAATCTAAATTTAAGTTCATATAAGTAAATCAGAATAAATATATTTAATCTTTATGAATATTAAAAACATTATTTTCTTTTATTCTAATCAATTGTCCTTATTTAATCCTTATAAATATTGCTATTAAACAGTGTATATTAATGTTGGGAACCAAAAATATAATATAATTTAAAAATTAAAATAAAAATGACTTATATTATTTATAGAAAATAAAAGGGGTTTTTTTCAATATCTCAATAAAATTTAATACTAGCATTTTTTTAGTTATTTAGGCTAAGAGTGACTATTCTATGTTATTTAAATATACTGCTCTTATCACAATCATTAAATACACAATATATCTAAAGAAAATTCAACACAGGTATATTTATAAAGGGTAAAATCGCATTTGAGTCTTTCATGTTTTATCAATATTTCAATTTAGTCTCGAATTTTTTTTATTTATGTTATTGACATTTTCAAAATGTTTTAATTTTGGCTTTTTGATAGATAATATCCATTTATAAATGAAAAAAAATGATGTAGAAGTCAAATTACGATTTTAGAAAATAACGATAAAACATAAAACATCAAATTACAATGGCAGAAGCTAACAATAAAACATAAAATGTCTAGTTTATATTAATAATTTGAATGTCATATACAATTTGAAGACGTTAAGAACGTAAATAGAATTTAAAAACAAGAAAAAAAAAACTTTCCAGAGTAAATTGAAATCTTATTAAAACGTGAGAATCATGATTAGGGCTTTAATTATAATAGAACGGGTGGATTGGATAGGCCACGAAAAATAAATTCGGGCATATCCGGTTCGGACCCGACACCGACCCGCTCCAAAAGTCCTACAGACCTAATAAGGAAGCCTATCTTGCATTCATCTCTTTTCAATCAAGCAACCAGGTAGTATTTATTGTGGGGCTTTTGTTTTTAAGTTCATCGTGGACTCCTTATTATTATCTATGAGATCAAATCATCCAATAAATTGGTATCAATGACTAATAATAAGATGTCCATGATGAACCTGAAAATTTTAGGTTCCATTTTATAATTTGCCCAACCAACCACACAATTCAGCAGTACAGTACTAGCGTCGACCTAGCTCAACAAGAGCTAGGGTTTATTCAGGGTTTCGTGTTCTCTCTCTCTCTCTCTCTTATTCATTCACTCACTCACTCTCGCACTCGTTCTAACCAACAATGGCGAAACCAGGGCGAGGCCGCCGCTCACCGCCGTCGGGGTCCATCTCCGGGTCCTCCTCCCGCTCACGGTCCTCCTCTCCCTCCGACTCTCGCTCCTCCTCCCGCTCCCGCTCTCCCTCTCGCTCCAGATCCAACTCTTCCTCCTCCTCCTCACCTTCCCGGTCCTCCCGCAGCCCCAGTCTCTCCCCTCCCCCTCCTCGCCGGAGAAGGTACGCTCGCCCTTTCCGCAATTTTCGTGATTGCTGTTTGTTTTTCGTTCGAAGGTTTTCGCGATCGCTGAAAATGTGAAGGTGTATAGGGAAAAAACAAAAAAAAGGAAAATCGGAGCTTGAATTTGACTTTTTTTTTTTGGTTTCTGTAACGTGTGTGTGTGTGTTGAATCGGCTTTGGAAGGATGCGTGAGATTGTGCGTTGTTGTCCGAGATACGAATTGGATATTGGTTGGTTTTACTTTTTGAGGTTTCAGTGCTGGAAATGTGAGAATGCGTATCTTTTGCCTGCGGTTTTTGAATTTTTAGTTAGGTGCTAATGTTTTGTAAAATGAGATGTGGATATTGAGATATGAGATTGAAATTGAAGCTTCTATGCACACGCAAGGAAAAAAAAGGAAAAAGAAAAGATACATCCTTTATGTGGATGGTGCTATGTTTTGGAGGTCTCCGTTGGTTTTTTCAAGAGTAACATGAAAGGCCATGCTCAGTCATGCCCTTTTTCCGTGGTCAAATTTTATATATATTTTTTTTATCTCAGAACGACGTAAAACCAGTGCTTCACCCGGCATTATTTCTGTCTATCAGTTTAAAAGGTTGAGTTTTGTGCTGCTTAGAATAGGATTGGCTTGAAGTCTCGACAGTCTCTTGGATTTGGATTTTCATTTTGTTGTTTGTGTTTGTTGGGAGTTGTGTGCTTTTTAATTGCAAATGAGT
>JAMLFY010000785.1:0-23895 GCA_030441495.1 Dalbergia oliveri
ATATTCAAAATCTCATTAAAATTAAAATAATAAAAATAATAATTACTTTAATAGAACTACGTGACTTTGAATTCCCCATCAGGAGGATACGTAGGAGAGGCGATTCCGAATCCTGTCAAGTCAAATTTAAATTTTCGTAATTTTGTCTTATTTGTAAATTCTTTTATGAGATATTTTATTTAATTTAAATAATCATTTCTTTAGGAAATATTTTATTTCAAATAAAAAGGGTTAATTTAGTCGGACGGCTTGTTAACTGAATATTCTGGACATGAGTTGTGACAGCTTGATGTTCCAAATTTTCTTTAAAAGTATGTTCTCTTTTATATTTTATTTTACGTAAAAATATCAAAATAAATTTTTATCTTATTTGTAAATATTTATAATTCATAAGAGATTTTCATTTTCATATATTTAGTTTAAATTTGTTACTTATTTGTGAAATATTGTATTTTGAATAAAAATGTTAATTTAACCATGACGGTTTGTTAACATAGTATTTTAACACCATTGTGAGGCTTGGTGTTAATTTTTTTTAAATTTTGTTGTAAATAAAATATAAAAATGAATATTTTGAAAGGTTATTAATAATTTGCACAAATCAATTAAGGTACCGTTAAGGACGGGTGTATAGGGTGCGTAGGATTAAATCCTACCCTTCCCTATGCATAACCGACTCCGAACTAAGTCTGGTTTCAAAGACCAATTTTTAATAAAACGGGTTTTTCCATGTTTTCCCAATTTAAATAAACTTGGTGGCGACTCCAATTTTAAAAAATAATTTTTCGCCGTCCCGTTCGCGATCCGGTTGCGTGGCGACTCCACTGGGACTTATTGAGAGTCAAGCCTAAATAATTGATTGTGCACATTATTATAACTTCTTTTTAGTTTATTTTATTTTATTTTTTTTTATATTTATTTATTTTATATTTTTATCTTGTTATTTTCTTTTTATGCTAGAATTTTGTCGCATTATTTTATTTTTTGTGACAACCATAGGGTAGACGACTATTGTTGGTTTTGTATATTTGTTGTTTGTATTTATTTTGCAGGTATTTTACCATGGGTAGTTATAGGATTCCAGGTTTGTATGCTCCCTTCACACACAACACTCACACATTTATCACACACGAGTGGGGCCCTATACCGGGTCTAAGTGCAACTTGAGATAGGTAAGAGATTGTGTAGTGGTAGCCATTTTGGATGTACATCCTGTTTGGTTATTGCGAAAATCTCGTCTAGAGTGTGACTCTTCGTGAATGTCCTACATCTAGCGGTTCACCTGCTGGGGATAACATTCCGAAATGAGCCTTTAACTCTAGAGGTGTAGAATCCTGAGATCATAGACCTACCTGGTGAAAGTGTTCACAAAATAGAACAACCATAGGACCACAGTTCTGACACCCATATTTTACCTCAAATAGGACACAAAGGGAGCATACCTTTTCTTTAATTATTAATTTATTTATTTTGTGTATATAAGTTCTTTAACATGATTAATTAATTTATTTATTTTATGTACATAAATTCTTTAACATGCAAGTGTTTATTGCCTTTTTTATATAATAAAAAACTCACTTTCTCGTTGCTCTCAAGGTTTGTTAGAGAACAATATTGAAGTCTTGTTGTGAGTATCTAAAAAATGGAAGCAAACATGAGACCAAACAATCATGAAGAGAAATGAAAAAGACTTTGCAACTCAAAACCAAGAAACCTGAAACAGAAAGCCTGAGATCCTTGAGTCAGCTGTTGAAAGCACCGCAACGTCTTTCTCTCACAAGAAAATATGGAAAAATCTTGAGCCTATTAGAAGTGGAAATACAGGTAGAGGCAATCAGGCATTGGCCCATATTATGATCCTCCACTCCGATGCTTCACCTTTCAAGATTTTCAGTTGGCACCAACCCTTGAAGAATTTGAACGAATCCTGGGTTACCGCTAGAAGGAGAAAAACCTTACAATTACCAAGGACATTATGCTTCTTTGCACACTATAGCAAATGTCCTAAAGGTAAATGTAAGAAATTTGCATGAAGCCCAGAAATGTAGAAATGGGACAAGGGGATTCACAAGAGATTATTTGGAGAAGCACTTGCAGCTTAGCTCAAGCCGAAGATTGGGACACTTTTTAGATGTGTTGACCCTCACCATTTATGGCACCGTCTTGTTTCCCAATATTGACGGTTTCATAGATCTTGCAGCAATTGATGTGTTCCTTGCTAGAAAGTTTCATGGTCACAATGTTCCGGCCTCCTAGCAGATGTCTCCTGTTCCTTGGATTTTTGTCATGAGAGGAATGGTAAGAGAATTTTGTGTTGTTTACCAATACTATATGTGTGGGTTACACGCATATCTTCCAAAGAAATTACAAGGCATCTTGTCCCCTTGATGATCTAAAAATGCATCGTATCAAGAAGAAAAGTGGGCGAGAAGGGCTGAAGACCTGGTTAAATTGAATGAAAAGGTGATTCGATGGTACCCTTGGTGGGAAGATGGGCAGACCTTGATTTACCATGCGGAGACTTTCCAAATGTACCCCTTATGGGTACTCGAGGGTGTATAAATTACAATCCAGCATTGGTGTTGCGCCAGCTTGGTTACCCATGATGGGACCGCCTTCCGAAGCTCCAATTACTCCATTTGTCCTTTATTACCTAGATTCCCATGACATTAGCCTACTACGGAAGGTCCGATTTGCTTGGAACAACGTCATCCGAAAAGGAAAAGAATTGGGAGTTAGGAGCTGTGCGGTAAAAGAAAATTACCGCCAATGGGTGAAAAGTAGGGCTCAAGAGGTCAAGTTGCCATTCAGAATCTTGACAACAATTATTCCTGACAAGACATCGGCCTTGCATTCTGATGAAAATGAAGAAATCAAAGAAATGAAAGAAAGGTTGGACAAGGCTAAACAAGAAAAGGTACAAGTGGAGTTCGAGTTGAAAAACGCTCAGCATGATTATGCAACTTTAAAGCGAGAAATTGCTGAAAAAGATCAGATTCTAGAAGGGACCAGTAAAAGGCTAAAAATGGGGCAGGAACACATGGTAAAGACCAAAGAATGTTTTGAAGCTGCCAATAAAGAACTAAAGCTTCGAAGGCAAGAACGTGATATGGCAATAACTGAAAATCAGCAACTAAAGGAGCTACTTCGAAAGGCCAAGATTGAGAGAAGGCGCGCTAGAAAAGGAACAAATGAAGCAACAAATAGAAGAAATGAGCAAGGAATATCAGGGAAGCCGAGGAATTAAATCAACACATGAAAAATGAGATCCTGAAGTATCAAGCTGCCCTAGGAGAAGAAAAGGAAAAAGTTGCAAATTTGGATCTTGAGGTGCAACACCAAGATCATGTCATTCATGAGTTGAAGATTCGTTTTCGAACTTCAGGGTTGGCTAATGCGGCAATAGAAGACGTTCCAAGACACTTAAAGCTGGCTAAGCAAGAAATCATCCCTTTTGAAACCCCAACTGAAATTAGCAGCTTTATTGGCTATTGTAAGGACTTGATTGGGAGAATGAAGCAAATAATCGCGGGAAGACGTTGAAGACACATAAAGGCTTTTTGTTGGGTAGCATTGTTGTCGACATTTATGATGTATTTCGTTTTGAATGGTTGTATGAAAAATGATGATTGTGACAAATGATAAATAAAAGAATGGTTGCTTCTTTGCATTGTGTTGGTCTCATGGCAATAGCTATAACTTAGTACCTTTGAACGAGACGTTCTGGGAAACAGTTATCATCAAAGATACTCACGTCAAGACCAGATATATTTGCCGCTCTCTAACAAATTGCAATATTTTTATCTTTTCACTAATTCTTTTTTCTTCTTTATTCTTAACAATAGGTAAAACTGTGTCACAATTGGGCGCCAAGGAAGGAAGATACCAATCTAACTCGTATTCACAATACCAGAGAAGTTTGGTTGGTGGTAATCATGAACCAGAAATGCTTCTGACCAAGTAAAAGGTTTGAGCATGGAAGTTGATGCAGTGAGAGGGAAATTGAATGAAATGTCAAATAACCAAGCAAAGATGGAAGAAATGATGAGAGCCATGAAGGAGTCACTGGATTTATTAGGAGCTAATCCACGAGACATAGTGACTGCGTCAGGAGGGGTACAACCAAGCACTGCAATGGTAGCCATACCGGGAACATCAAATGTGGCTGTAAATGTCACTCAAGGGTGAACGAAGGGATGAAATTCTGAATAACCTTCATGGACAGCCACCACCAACAATGCCATTGGTGATCCCAATTGGGGAAGGCTATCGCCCATTAGAGAACATTCATCCTGCAGGCACGGGCATGCTACCCCTCTTGGGAGCCACCTCATGTTGTCATCCAAAAACAACCATTTTCCTCAGAATAGCCGTCCAGAGATGAATAAAGACAAATTCAGAGAAGAATGGATGAAGAAGATTCAAGATCAAATTAAAGCCATTCAGGGACCTAACACCTATGGTTATGTGGAAATTGAGCAACTATGTCCTCCTGGAGATCTGATAGTTCCCAAAGACTTCAAGGTTCCCGACTTCTCAAAATATGATGGGACCGGCAATCCTTTGTTCCATTTGAAGAGTTCCTGTACTAAAATGGCGATATGGTCCAAAGATGAGAAGTTTCTCATTCAGCTTTTCCATGAAAGCTTAAGTGGTCCTGCTTTAGAATGGTATATCAGTTAGACCATTCTAAAATTTCCTGTTGGAGAATTGGTTGATCAATTCATGAGTCAGTACAAGTTCAATATGGAAATAGCACCCACGTGAGCAATTAAGCACAATGCAAAGGAAGAAGGAGGAGTCATTTAAACAATATGCTCAAAGATGGAGAACTTTAGCCGCTCAGGTGCAACCGCCACTCATCCCTTCTGAAATGTGTTCGTACTTTTTGGGGACCTTAGGATCTCCTTATATTGGGACAATGGCAGGAGCAGCATACAAAGATTTTGAGCTAGTGACCGCAGGTGAAAGAATTGAGAGTTTGGCTAAAGCTGGAAACTTCCTATGAGCAATGAGGACACGAGAAGAGGATTCCGCGCTAAGAAAAAAGAGGCGGAAGTAAGTTATGTGCAAGGTCAGCAACCTTTCATTCCAAGATATACCTCGACACGGCCAAGACCCCAAATACCATCCATCTCTCCTTACCCACTATACCAAGTCACTCCAAATGCAAATACAATTCCATACCACCAACCTCAAGTCAATAACATCCATATACGCCCATACCAACCAGCTCGCCCAACATACACCTACAACCCAACCATACATCCTCAGAATCACCCAAATACCACACCACCACGGCCTAATACCCAAAACCAAAGTCGTTCTCGATTCCCAAACTTACCACCTTTCCGAAACTATCCATCTCAAATGCTGATCTTTTTCAACGACTAGTTGATGCTCATCTCGTCTCGGCATATCCTGTGCGTCCATTAGAACCACCATACCCAGCTTGGTATAACCCAAACTTAACTTGCAAATATCATATGGACATAGCGGGACATTCCATCGAGGATTGTGAAGGTTTCAAGACGGCAGTGAAGAAGCTAATTGCTTGTGGGAGGTGGATTTTCAAGAGAGTCAAAACCAGATATTGTCCATAATCCAATTCCAAATCATGAAGGAGGAGGTCGAGTAAATGCTTTGGAGGTAGAAGAACCACTGATCAAGAAGGTTTTGAATCTTCAAACCCCTATGCAGAAAATTTTTATCGGCTTGAAGGAGGCTGGTTACAATATGCAGCACCTTTCTGACAATAGAGAATGAGAAACATGATGCGGAATCAAGTTGTGCATACCATTGTGGAAGTCTGGGGCATGATATTGAGGATTGTTGGGATTTCAAGGTTCATGTACAGAGATTGCTTAACTTGGGTGTTATACAAGCAAAAAAGAAGCGAAATATCCTTGAGGAGGTGAATGTGATCGAGCGTTTTGTACTTCGAGTGCCTCCGCTTAATCAGGCACCAAAGCCAGAAAGGTGTGATCACTGAAGAAACCAACACCCTTTGTGTATGAGGACACACATGCCGTACCTTGGAATTATGAGACCAAGGTTGAAATGAAAAGTGACATAGGGGAAACCTCAAAAGCTCAAGAAGGTGAGGAAGTGACCAATGTCATGGAGGTAAAAGGAATAACAAGAAGTGGAAGGGTGTATGGACCCAAGGAGTTGGAAAAAGGGAAATTTGTTGATGAAGGGAGTATTGAAAAAGGTTAAGAGTCAGGAAGAAAAGAAAAGAAGAGGAGGAAGAAGAGTTCCTTAAAATCATGAAACAGAGCGAGTATGATATTCTGGAACAATTAAAGAAGACTCCTGCTAGAATATCTCTTCTGTCACTAATCTTGTCCTCTGAATCTCATCAAAAGGCAATATTGAAGGTCCTGAAGGAAGCCTATGTCAAGCCCGACACTTCATTGGAGAACATGATAAGTATGGTGGATCCAGTGAAACGTGTCAATATGATCACATTCTTAGATGAAGAAGTGATATCACGGGCTAACCCACAAGCGCTACATATAACCCTCAAATGCAAAGGCCACATAGTGCCTAGAGTCCTTATTGATGGAGGATCAGGGTTAAATGTATTACCACTGTCCACTTTGAAACAACTATCAATGAGTGTGGATGATATATCACCTCAAGTGATGGTTGTAAAAGCTTTTGATGGAGCTACAAAACATTCTAGGTGAGGTGGTGTTGCCACTAGAGATTGGGCCAAGCAAATCAGAAGTGTTATTCCAGGTGATGGAGATTGGCTCAGATTATAACATGTTGCTAGGAAGACCGTGGATTAATGATATCGTCCTGTCCCTTCAACCTTGCATCAAAAGGTTAAATATATTGAGAATGGATCAGTTGTCACAATCCATGGAGAAAGGGACATCATTGTATCCAAACCAGTCTCACTACCATATGTGGAGAATGTGGAGTCGATAGACAATAACTTGTGGCATAGCCTGGAGTTGGTGAAGCCCGGATATGAATGCAATGGGTCCATAATGCAGAATGTTAATCAAATAGTGGCTCATATCATGGCTAAGAATGGATACCTACATGGTAAAGGGTTAGGACCACAGTTGCAAGGTATTAGAGTACCTATATTCTCCAAGAAACCTAATCGATTTGGTTTGGGATATAATGCACCATTAGAAGAGGAAATGGATGACATGGCCCTCCAACAGGAGAAACATGAGAAGAAAATAAAACAGATCCCTCACTTGAAGGAGACATTTCCTAGTCCAGCTGAAGTGATTACAGGTGGAAAAGTTCATTCCCCTTGCTCCGTCTCACCATCAACACCTTGGACATAGAAACAACTGAAGAGAGCAACAAGATTTATGCTGCCAACAATGATGAAATGCTAATGGTGGAAGCTGAACAAGTGATTGATGTTATTGCTGCAAAGTAATTATTTGTGTTGTATCAGTAAAGACTATTTATGCTTTTATTTATGCTACTTGAAGACATCATAAATAAACTTGTGTGTTTATTCAGCAATCTTTCTTTCCTATTCCCGCATTTTTTATATTTCTTGGTGTCTTTCATTCTCCTTGTTTTAGTCCTCTATTTGCTTTCTCTTTATCATCATTTTTAGCTCATATTTTATTTTATTTTGCATTTTCCACTATGTTTTGCCTTCCAACCCACCACAATTGCTTTCCAGGAATCTAAATGCTATAGAAATTTTGCCTCATGAAAGGGAATTTGAAAACTCGTCAATTGGTTCTCTCCTGCAATTGATTGTGATAGCCATGAATCTGATGAAGATCAAGAAATTGTTGGGCAATTTTCAGACCTCCTGGAACATACAGAAAAGGGATTTGACTTAGACAATGAGGTGATCGAGCTGATTAACATGGGCACTGAAGAAGAGAAAAAGCTGAAAATAGTGGAAAATCAGAACGCTCAGAAATGATTGCATTGTTTAAAGAATACCTGGATGTCTTTGCGTGGTCCTACCATGATATGCCAGGGCTGATCAGAAATAGCTTCACATAAGATTCCTTTATATGCGGAAGCTAACGGAAAAAGCAAAAGTTGAGAAGGATGCGGCCTGAAATGTCATTGAAAATAAAAGAGGAGGTGACTAAACGGCTGAGGCCGGATTTTTGGAGGTGTCAAGACACACTGACTGGGTGGCTAACATTGTGCCCGTGCCTAAAAAGGATGGAAAAGTTAGAATGTGCGTGGATTATGGGATCTAAACAAAGCTAGCCCAAAAGACGATTTTCCACTCCCTCACATTGATGTCCTAGTCGATAATACGCTGGAAATCACCGCTTTTCATTTATGGATGGGTACTCAGGGTATAATCAGATTCCTATGGACGTTCACGACAAAGGAAAAACTACTTTCATAACGGTGGGGAACATTCTGCTATAAGTCATGCCATTCGGATTAAAAAATGCTGGTGCCACCTACCAACGTGCCATGGTTGCATTATTCCATGACATGATGCATAAAGAGATTGAAGTGTATGTGGATGACATGGTCGCCAAGTCTAAAGGGAGAAAGTCATGTAACGGTTCTACAAAAGTTGTTCGAAAGGCTCAGAAAATATAAGCTGCGGTTGAACCCGAATAAATGTGTCTTTGGAGCATCTCCAGGGAAATTACTCGGATTCATTGTCAGGAGAGGGGATAAAGGTAGATCCAGACAAAGTAAAGGCGATCCAGAGATGCCAGCTCCCGAACCGAAAGGGAGTGAGAAGTTTTCTTGGAAGGCTCAACTACATTGCTAGATTCATTGCCAATTTGACTAGCACTTGTGAGCCGATATTCAAGCTGTTACGAAAACACCAACCTGGAGAATGGAATGAAGAGTGCCAAGAAGCCTTTGACAAAATAAAGGCTTATTTAGTAAAACCTCCAGTTTTGACCCCACCTATACCAGGTCGTCCTCTAATATTGTACCTCACAGTGTTGCCCACGTCACTTGGGGCAATGTTGGGACAATATGATGAGTATGGAAAGAAGGAACAAGCTATTTATTATCTGAGCAAGAAGTTTAATGACTGTGAATCCCGCTATTTGGCAATTGAGAGACCTGTTGTGCATTAGCATGGGCCTCTAAAAGGCTAAGGCAATACATGTTATACTACACTACTTGGTTAATCTCTCGAATGGATCCATTGAGATACATATTTGATAGTCCTCATGTGTCATTGAGAATGTCAAAATGGCAAGTGATACTGCAGAATTTGATATCAAGTATGTGACTCAAAAGTCTGTCAAAGGAGGTGCAATTGCTGATCACCTAGCTGAAAACCCTTTGGAGGATGGACAACCCACCACGCTGAGTTTCCTGATAACGAGGTATTGGTGGTGGAAAAAGAAGATGTAGAAGAGGAGAATACATGGAAGATGTACTTTGATGGGGCTGTCAACATGAATGGATGTGGAGTAGGAGCTCTCGTAGTATCACCAGCTTGAAAACGTACCCAGTCTCCATCAAATTAGATTTTGAATGTACCAACAACATTGCAGAGTATGAAGCATGTGCAAATGGTTTGCAAGTGGCAATTGACTTGGGAATCAAAGAACTAAAAGTCTTTGGAGATTCGGCACTCATAATCTACCAAGTTAATGGACAATGGCGTACAAAGGATCCCAAATTGGTACCTTATCAAAAGCACTTGTCTCGACTAATTGAGCACTTTGATGATATATCATTTTCTCACTTAACTCGAGATAAGAACCAATATGCGGATGCACTGGCGACTTGGGCTGTAATGACTAAATTGGAAGTCCACACCAATGTCCAACCTATCCATGTAGAGGTACAAGATGAACCGGTATCCTGTGGTAATGTAAGGCTGAACCAGACGGTCAACCATGGTATCATGATATCAAGCAATATATTCAAAGGGAGAATACCCAGCTGGGGCAAATGAGATAAGCAAGAAGACAATCCGACGACTGGCTATGTCCTTTTCCTGAATGGGGAAGTCCTTTACAAGAGGAATCATGACACCACTCTCCTTAGATGTGTAGATGCTCATGAAGCTCGAATAATCATGACTGAAGTCCATGAAGGAATTTGCGGAACTCATGCCAATGGACACATGATGGCACGCAAAATCCTAAGAGTGGTTATTCCTGGTCCACCATGGAGAATGATTGTATCAATCATGTTCGAAATGCCACAAATGCCAAATATATGCAGACCGAATCAATGCTCCTAGTTCCATTACACAACATGGTATCTCCCTGGCCTTTCTCGATGTGGGGCATGGATGTGATCGGCTCAATTAATCCCAAAGCATCCAATGGTCATCGCTTCATTTTGGTGGCAATAGACTATTTCACTAAGTGGGTGGAAGCTGCTTCATATGCCAGCATCACACAGAAGGTGTTTCTTAGATTCATCAAGAAGGACATTATCTAGATATGGAATTCCAGAAAGAATCATCACAGACAATGCTCCTAATCTCAATGGTGCCGAAGTTCAGAAATTTTTCAAGACTTTCAAAATCAAGCACCACAACTCAGCTCCTTACAGACCTAGATGAATGGCGCGGTTGAGGCTGCAAATAAGAACATCAAGAAAATCATCGCCAAAATGGTGGTAAATTACAAAGATTGGCATGAGATGCTGCCGTATGCTTTACATGCATATCGTACCAAGTATACGATCGAGCAGGGATGACTCCCTTCTCACTGGTATATGGAACAGAAGCTCTCCCATAGAAGTGGAAATCCCGTCATTAAGGGTTCTAATGGAGGCTGAACTAGAGGAATCTGAATGGGTAAAGGCTCGATGTGACAGTTGAACATGATAGAAGAAAGAAGATTGGCAGCTATTTGTCATGGCCAATTGTACCAAAGTAGGATGGCCAAAGCTTTTAACAAGAAAGTTCGTCCTAGAGATTTTTATCGGAGATTTGGTTCTGAAGAAAATTCTCCCGAACAGGAGGACGCACGGGGAAAATGGGCTCCGAGTTATGAAGGTCCTTACATTGTCAAACAAGCCTCTCAGGTGGAGCATTGATTTTGCAAAACATGGATGGACAAGAATTGCCTAAACCAATCAACACTGATGCAAGTCAAAAGGTTTTATGCTTGAAAGTATAAAAAAAAAAAAAGAAAAAAACGTTAGGTTGAAAACTCGAAAGAGCGGCCTAAGCAAAAATTAGGGTAAAACAAAAAGAGCTCGTTAGGTTGAAAACTCGAAAGAGCGGCCTAAGCAAAAGTTAGAGCAAAGCATCATCTCAAGCAATCTACACTGGGGCAATTTTTGGTGATAAGTTCATCCTGAGCAAAGGCTGGGGCTGAAGCTGGGGGCAGTCTTGAGAATTAAGAAAAGGAAAGATTGAAGGCTCAACAACGGAAGCAATGGTTATAGCATCCAATTTGCTGTGAGAAATCAATTGAATGAGTCACAAAGAACTAAACTGGGGCAAAATTTTCATGTCTTTCACAATCCTATCTTTCATTTTTGTGGTTGTCTCTTTCCAAATATTTTGTCATCCAATACACCAAGCAATAAATATGTCCATTCAGTTAATTCTTCCACTTTCTCTTTGAATGCATGTTTATTTACGATGTCTCAAGTAGGATATATTTAAGTTTAAATTATACAACCTAACAATGTTTATAGCAATACATCAATGACTAGCATCACACCAAGAGAATTCAGAAGCTTCAATTAAGCTTGGCAGAGCAATCATCATCCTTAAAAAGGGGAAAAGGAAAAGAAAAAGAATGGAAAGAAGTGGGTAAAGTTAAGAAGAAGAAGAGACTTTACTTGTGCCAGAAAGTCAGCTCAAGAATTACGAGTTTGATCGGTTAAAGTCTTCCTCGAGGCTTGCTTGATTTGGTACGGTTAGTTCTTCAAGAATACCTTTGAAATAAACTCAAGTGAGTGATAAATTCATGACTTTTGCATATAACAAAAAAGAAGGAATGCAAATTGTTGTTTTCGTGCAATTTATTTTCATGCGGCCTCGGTGCCACTTTACCTTTCCAGTTGGCCTCAGATTGCCAAATTTACTTTTCGTCGGCATTGCCAAATTTACTTTCAGTTGGCCTTAATTGCCACCAATTTACATTTAGTCGGCCTAGATTGCCAATTTATTTTTCATTCGCCTCAGATTGCCACCAATTTACATTTCTGATCGGCCTAGATTGATTATTTTTAAGTCGGCCTCAGATTGCCACCATTTACATTTCCTGTCGGCCTCAGATTGCCAAATTTACTTCGGTCGGCATTTCCAATTATTTTAGGTCGGCCTCAGATTGCCAATTTACATTTCATCGGCCTCAAATTGCCAAATTTACTTTTCAGTCGCCAAGATTGCCAAATTTACTTTCATGTCGGCCTCAGATTCCAAAGTGGTATGAGTTCAACAGCAAAAGGTTGATCTTTTAGTGTTTTTCGTTCTTTTTTTTTTTGTTTTAGAAAAAATCGAACACAAAAACTCTCATCCTATTTGCATATTGATAAATTAATACCTTACAACTGCCAAATTAAAGCTTCTTTTTGTTTTTTGTTTTTTGTTTTTCCCGTTCTGGCAAGAGGCTATTAAAAAAAATCATATATGAAAGTTAAACTATCATTAAATGTTAAATCAAGACAATTCACGTCTTCGCCGGTTGTTCAACTACATCGGTTTGATAACAACATGGACCTTCAATTTCCCTTATGTTTTGACACATCAACCATCTTATTTATGTCCAAGTAAAGTTTATGCAATTTAGGGAAAAAAAAAAACAATGTACTATCAACTATAATTTTATCATCTTTTCTTTATGGTAAAATACTTTTTTTATATTAAGAGTTTAGTTTTGATTTATTGATAATGTAAAATAAGTTTTACACTATCATTAGTAGATATTTTTATTTGTAAAACTTTTATGAAGTAATTGATAGTTAAATCTAACTCTTTTATTAATTTAACAATATATAATTAAATTTTATGTAATTTTGTTTTATACAGACGATACATATAAATTGAATTCATATATTAATTAGAGTTACAAAACAGTTATATCACAACAAGTAAGCATTACAGAAGCCATATATCTTGCACAAACAGTTGTTCATGCCACCAAAGAAAATGACCAATTGCAACCAAATTGCATCTGTTTCTGCTTTTCTTGTTTTTGTCAGTTTGTCTATTAATTATTGAATACAACTGAACTCATAGATGAAGTCTCTATTGCATCTTCACCTGTCTTCACAGCCCCACCCCTCACCATGAAAATAAAGCTCCTTATAGCTAGTGCTATCAAACACGTAGAAGTGGTCACATGCAAGATGGACCAATAAAACATAATGCCATGTATATATATAGTCACGTCCACTTTCATAAGTACAACTAATAAGTAATTGTGACAGATTTTGTTAGCAATTAAATCAAAAATTCAAAAATTTGCATATTTCATAATTTAAATGAATTTCCTTTATTGTCTTTTCATCTATTTATTTTAAACCAAAAAAACATATAATTATTGTTCAGATTTTCTTCATAAAAAAAATATATGCTCAACCCATTATTTCCTTTCCTTCACTTTAGTCAGTCTAGTTTTTATCCATGCTCTTAGTGATCTGTTAACCTTTAAAATAATAATAATAATAATAAAATAATAATAATAAATAATAAGACAACAGGCAACGATTCTTCTTGTCCATTTGTAAAACAACAAAAAATATAAAAAGGAAAAACAAACGAACAAGCAACTCTTGTCATTTATAAAACAACAAAATAAAATACAAAAAGGGGAAGGCAGAGGAGTCACGAGTTCTCCATTCCCTGGCAAGACTTGTGAAACAGTGATGGTGATGATGGATTTTGAAAAATTGGAAACTTGTTGGACAGCATGATGAGAGCTCCTCTCCACTAAGCACAAAAGGATGAACTTCCTTTCTGGTAACGGGAAAACTTGGAACCCAGCAGCTAACCTCAAAATGAAATGATCAATGAGTTTGGTCAAACAACTATAAATAGGAATCAACAAGACATTCAAGAGGGGATGAGAAGAAATTTTTCAATTACTCATCAAAGGAATTCAAAGAAAAACCAAAAAGATCAAAATTACACACTACATCAAAAAAGAATCCTGCAAAATAAGAAGGAGAAACTAGTAACAATTCAGCAAAAACAATCCGTAAGAATAAGGTAAATCTAGCAACATCAACGGTATCATCATCATTCAAAATAAAGGGAGGAAAAGGGGAAGAGGCCGGGCGGTTCTCCCCCACGTGGCCTCACATCATCATCAGCCTCCCGTCACCACCTTCACTACTAACACCCAAAGACACCATCATCATCCTTCCTCAACGTGAACCACTGAATCTACCCCTGCCTCTGCCTTCAAAAATCATTCTCATACCACTATCATCATCAAACCTATCATCAGCACCATCATAATTTTCTTACCATCACCATTCATTAATTGACCAAAGCAAACTAAGCTTCAAAAGAATTTTGTTTCCAAACCAAAAGGAAAACAATACCTGAAGAGGAGAGAACCGCCACTTCAAGCTACCATCGCCTTGCCTCCCCTTTCCACCACGAGCCACCACACCTCCATGGAAGCCTTTGGGAGCTTTCCCTGCACTGCCACTCGTTCCCCTTCGGTTGATCCCGGTATCGCGCGCCTCCCATCGTCATCCAGAGCCGCCGTCGCGGAGGCGGACGCGATTGGGAGCCAAAGCCGCACGGTCGCACCTTCCCTCGCCGCCGGGCGGGCGGTCTCCCCTCCCGGCCGCCGGCCAGCCTAGTCGCTTCAACCTCTCTCTTTCCATCATCCTTCACCACCGCGCGGAAACCCATTCGCACGAAGTCAACATCTCCGCAAGCTCACGCCTTCGCTACACCACCGAATTCAGCCTCTCGCGGGTCCGCGGCGCTCCGCCTGCCTCGGGCTAGCCCATGCCTCAGGGCCGTGGAAACCCTCCTCCTCCACCATCAACACGCGGCCGCAGCCGGCCTCGTGCGCCACATCCGCAGCGGTGACTCGCGATCGCCGCCGCGATCTTCCCTTTGGCCGCTCTGTCGCGCCTTCCCTTTCTTCCTCTCTCGATCTCTCTTTCATGCACTACACCTATCTCTTTCTCTCATGTTTGCTCTCCCTTCTCCTCTCTCTTCTCTTCTCGCTTCTTTCTCTCAATGTATGTGTGTGTTGGTGACAAAAGTGTGTGGGGTATGCTGGTGCTTGTGTGGTTGAGTCATCCACTTGTGTCACGTGTGCGTGTGTTTGTGTTCGTGTATGTGTAAGATAATAGAGTTAAGGAATTATTATTTATTGGGTTTGAGTTTTGTTTGGTGTAAAATAAAAATTTATTTAACTTGGTTCAAAATAAACCCTTGAATAGTTTGATTTACTATAAAGAGAGTTTGTGACATGTTTAGTAGTTATTTTAAATTATTCAAGTAGAATTAGAAATTAATTATAAAAGTGACTTAATTATGTAAAAATAAAAACAAAAATAAAAAGAGTGATTTAATTACCTTGTTTTAATGAATTTTGTCTAAAAATGTATTCAAAAAAATTTAAAAAGAAAATTATAAAAGAAAATAGTAATTAGGACTCTCATTTTTGTGTTTATTTATTTTATATGGGTACGTGTTTTGCTTAAGTTAATTGTGTAATTGTGTTTATGAATTAATTTTTTAGTTTAATTCTCTTATACGTTTATGTACTTTATTCAAATTAATTGTGTATTTATGAATTAGCTTATCAGTTCTTGTTAAAATTAGAGTTTTGTCTAAAAAAGTTTTATTCATCTTGGATCTAAAATAAATACTTGGGTATTTTGTTTTACTAAAAAGAGTATTTGAATTAATTAATTGGTAAAATTATAAATTTTGAATAAAATTAACTGAGTCGTGACCTTGTTAATTATATATTCTGGAATATTTTATTAAACTTTATATTAAAATCTCATTTTAAAATTAAAATAATAAAAATAATAATTACTTTAATAGAACTACGTGACTTTGAATTCCCATACGGAGATACGTAGAGAGCGATCAAATGTCAAGTCAAATTTAAATTTTTCGTAATTTTGTCTTATTTGTAAATTCTTCTTTATGAGATATTTTATTTAATTTAAACAATCATTTCTTTAGGAAATATTTCATTTCAAATAAAAAGGGTTAATTTAGTCGCGGTGTAACTGAATATTTTGGACATCTGAGTTGTGAAGCTTGATGTTCCAAATTTTCTTTAAAAGTATGTTCTCTTTTATATTTTATTTTACTTTCGTAAAAAATATAAAAATAAATTTTATCTTATTTGTAAATATTTATAATTCATAAGATTTTCATTTTCATATATTTAGTTTAAATTTTTACTTATTTGTGAAATATTGTATTTTGAATAAAAATGTTAATTTAACCATGACGGTTTGTTAACATAGTATTTGAACACCTGAGTTGTGAGCTTGGTGTTCTTTTTTTAAATTTTGTTGTAAATAAAATATAAAAATGAGTATTTTGAAAGGTTATTAATAATTTGCACAAATCAATTAAGGTAGGTTTAAGGGCGGTGTCCTAGGGTGCGTAGGATTAAATCTCACTTCCTATGCATAACCGACTCCAAGCTAAGTCCGTTTCTAAGACCAAATTTTAATAAAATGGGTTTTTCCATTTTTCCCAATTTAAATAAACTTGGTGGCGACTCCAATTTTAAAGAAATAATTTTTCGGGTCCCTTCGCGATTAGGATTGCAGTAATAATCCTCGAAGAAATTTTAGCAAAAAAGGAAATAATAAATCTCTAATAAATAATAATTAGTCTTATTCACATTCAAATGTCACTTTCTATAACTACAATGCTAGTGAATTATCTAGAAATTAAAGAGTAATGTTATTTGCATAAATTGTAAAACGTCGTGTTGATATGCTCTCATATAATAAAAATGTGGGTAAACTAATAAAATGTGGGATCCACTAGTGACCACACCATCTCATTCACTCTCAAATGTCACTTATCTATAACCAATAATAAATTATGTGAAAATATTATTTGCATATATAATTTATGAAACGCTATCCAATGCACTCTTATGGACATTGGATGGAGTGTATGGTATTAACGAAGACCACACCCCCATTAATAGTATATAAGAGTTGACAAATTATAAGGTGAAAAAATTTGATCTCCCATTATTAGCTTTTTGATGATCATTCTTTTTGTTGGATGATTGATCAATCAAATAATAAGGGTTTAGAGGTGAGCCCAAAAATAAGATATCTACTATAAAACCAAGCATAAGAGTAAAAGGTGAATATGCAAAATGTTATGTACAAATAATATTTCACATCTCATCTAGAATTGAGAAGAGCAATAAAAAGTAAGGGGAAAAAAAAAAGATGGTTAGTGATTTAAAAGTGCAAAGGGAACACCATGGTCCGGATATTTAATGTTTGTGCTTCAAGCTTTATTTGTGTCATTATCCAGACAATGATGAGACGCAAGAACAGCATATGATCCCATCTTGCAAACCAGAAGCTAGCGCCAGTCCGGTCCTAACGGTACCACAGTTGTTATGAAAGTCTCATAGAAAATGGTCCTATTTCAGAACATATTCTGATTGAAACTGTTGTGATGTTATCCATATTTGTTCGTTTCTTGATGAGCACAGTTGAAAACGTTGCTATACATTATACAGCATTAAATTACTATCCTTAATAATATGCTCAACTCACTTTCAATATTGTTTGGCTGATTTTGATTGGTGGGGTTAGGGATAGTAATGAGGAAACAAGCCACATAATAGGAAAAGAAGACAACAAAGTTTGCTCATCAGAGTGGGGAATAGAGAGGGCCATGTTGGCTAATAGAAGGCTCGCTCATTTCCAGCTATTGCGAAGGTTTATATTGCAAGTGTTAAGTTAGGATAAAAATCTGGAGTTTCGGTTGATGAGGACTGAGGAGACATAAAAATATCGAGTATTTTGAATTTTGAGAAATAATTTTAATGTGTGTGATGAAATTAATTTACAAAAATGTAAAAAATTACTTTTATTAATTCTTTAACTGCACTGTGATTTTCATCAATATCAAAAGTCAAATATAATTTGAAAAATGCTAGAGAATAAAAAAACTTACCAGAATTGTGTATTCAAAATGATGTCATATACTTATTAGTTTTTAGATAAATTGGTGGATCATACCATTTTATTTCATCTAATAATCATTATAAAAAATTTTTGTCAAAGATTTGTATATATTTTTTTAGATGTATAACATTACTCGTATAATTTTTTTTTTGTGTAACAATTATTTTTTTTTCGTACCACATTGGTTAAATTGCTTTTGTCATGCATAGCAATACACTTTGAGAAAAGATTTTTGGCTCGAACAGGTTTTCTTCGAATAAGTATGTATACCATTAAGGTTCAAGGGTTATTAACTTTAAATCATTCGGTTTTCACCAATCTCATTGTTTCGTTCTGTATTCACACTATTAAATATCGTGCCACAGAGCAATTCTGATACTATGATAAATACAAGAATAAGTTGGTAACTAATTACACCAATTTTGTTGTTAAAGTTTAACTAAGATTTAAACTAGATGTGTGTGATCCACATGTTGTCGTGGTATGCTGCATATAGGCTTTATGTTAACATTTTCCACCAATAATTTGTATAGGATTTGACAAAAACAAAAAAAAAAAACAAATGCATCATATATATGGTAGCATTTAGAACATAATATATACTAGCAGAAGTGAGGGAAGAAAAATGGACCTGGCCCAGAAGCACTAGCAGCAGCTGGAAGTTAGAAATATAGTTGCACGGTAGTTAATGAGCTTAAGGGGAAGTTAAATTGGAGCGAAAAGTAGTTAGGGACCTAGCAGAAAGTATAAATAGGATAGAATAAGGATTGTGTCATTTGTTCATAGTTCTGAAATTGGGGAATTCTCTCCTCTATGGTTCTTGTACTCATATACCTTGGATGCTTGGTGATTTGCCAGGATCTGTGATTAATAAAGATCATTCTTCTGCTATTCTAGATATCAGTCCTATTAGTATATAAGTTTTTCCCATAAATACTCTCTGAACTTACAGGTTTTTCCTAACGACATTACCCTCTCATCCTACATTCCCATTCACCAAAAAGAAAAAAAAAAAAGAATTGAATTATTGTAAGATCTCATAGCACCATTTAAGAATGTGCTCACTCTTTTTATTGCGTATAATTTCCGTATAGCTAGTAGTAGTTCATCACACCACAAAGTTGAAATGACATACAATGAAAGAAGTGAGCACAATCCTACATGACATTCTAGAAGCATGTAATAATTTATTGTATTTTAAAGGGATTTTAGTCAAATTTTAAATGTTAAATTTTCTAAATAAAATTATAGCGCATTTATCAACTAGAGTTGACTATATATAGTGATATACAACTGAGCTGAAATCTTAGGAAGAAAAAGAATTGAAATTAGGAGGCGTGTGATTTATGGAATGATTTTTCATTTCTAGAAATATATATTCTTGGGAAAGCTATCTCAAGAATACTTATATATATATATATATATATATATATATATATATATATATATATAATTTCAAAATTACCCATGGCAAATGGTGTCAACTAGTGGAGGTCTAATATGATGGAGGTTTGACATCTGTCAAAAGTCATCCATTGTGGTTCATCATCGATGGTGGCTTAGTCTCAATCCACAATGATCCCTCGATCAATGTGGTCATATAATATTCCATCCTGCTTTATGGATTGATAGTGAGCAAACCAACAGGTCTTCTTCATGCTTGTCCTTACTCACACGCTTCCTGGAAAATTTCCAAAGGTCACCATCCCAAAATTTCTCCAAGTCAAGCACGTTTAATTGTGGAATTCTTTAGTGATAGGCTATCAAAAGAAGATGCATCTCGTTAATATGGTAGTACAAATCAATTCATATCAGTCATCATCAACCGTAGTCCCATATATTTCAGTCTACAATCCCTCTCATTCTTGGTGTGTAATTGGTTCATTATGTCCCCCCGCTTAGAAGCCGCTCCTTGTCCGTGTCTTCTTGCCCTGACGATCACTCCCCGCCCTCATCAACCCTGGGTGTTACAAACCAGCCTCGAACTAACAATGGTTCAGAGTTGGTGGAGATAGTCTCGAGGTTCGATGTACGAATGGCAATGGTATGGTCTCAATCAATGATGATTCGATGTCACTTGTGTTGGTCAAGCACAAGCTAGCGGTGGTTCAACGCTAATCGCTAGTGGTCGATCTTAATCAGCAGTCCGACCTGATTAACAATGGTTTGGTGTCCGCTGAGGTGGTGCGGTGTCATCGTGGTGGTTCGATGCTAACTAGTGGTGGGTTTGTTTCGATTGGTGGTGGTCTAGCCTCGATCATGGTGGTCCAATCAATTGACAGTGGATCAACATTTGCCAAAAATGGTATAACTTTGATCGACAATGGTTCAATGTTGAATAGAGGTGGCTCAACATCTCTGGGAAGCAGTGGTTCGATATAGACGGCGGTGATTCAACTATTGTGATAGTTGTTGAAGGTTTAGGGTTTAAGGGCAATTTAGTCTTTTCATTTTCTGAAATATTCCCACGAGGGAGGAGGTAAGAACAAAAATAGGCTCATTTTCATTCCTGAAATTACAACTTTCTGGGAATATTTTTCTATTGCAAACCAAACATGAGAACATTCCTTCCATCCTTAAATTCATTTCCAAGAATGTAAAACCATTTTGCGAACTACACGACCCATAGAGGATAGGAAAGATACCATGGCAAAAGATTATATATGTGTGCATTTGTGTGTGTTTTATTTCCATTGATTGATTTTTAATACATTATTCTACACCATTATAAAATTGCATGCTATTAAATGTGCAACTTTTGATATATATATATATATATATATATATATATATATATATATAGTGATCTTAACACTTTCACTAATATGATAATAAATGATTGAATAATTATATAAAATATTTTGTTAACAATTCTTCAAAATTAGCTTAATTTTCTCTGTCTTATTCCTTAGTCACACTTATCACTTAGAAGTGTGTAGTTAAAGTAATTTCAAAGGGAAAAATTGGATCACATTAACAAAGATATCATATAATTGCCACTTAGATGGGCTAATTTATTGGATGCTCAGTTAACATTGTGCTTTGCCCATTTGTAGAGTATTATTCATAGGTGAGGATTCATTACTAACTTGTACCTTTATTTGAAATGTCATTGTATAAGTGGGCAAAGTGCTTGAGGCTCCACCACTGTCCATCATCGTGCACCTCTGTCTCCATGCCCTTCCATCTTCCCGGGCCTCTACCCTCGACTCCAGCTCTCCATTCATCCCCATTTTTTCACTACTTGGTTGTGGCATTGTGGTAGAGTGCTTAAGGCTGCAGTCAGGGGCCCAGTGCCCGAGGTCATGACGGTGCTGGTGATGGTGCTGCTGCAGATGATGGATTATTGTGAATGGCCTTGCTTGCTGGACGCTGGTGCATTACATGATAGAGTGCTTGGGGTTGCAAACAATGGCAAAGTGCTTGAGGTTGCAAACAATGGTAAAGTGCTCGAGGTCATTGTAGGCTCTGGTGCTAGTACTGTTGCTGACGATGACAAACGCATCTTGAAGAAGGAAAATGTCTTTTCATCTTGAAGTTACTATTAATGATTTTATTCAATTGTTTT
This sequence comes from Dalbergia oliveri, assembly GCA_030441495.1. Taxonomy (NCBI): domain Eukaryota; kingdom Viridiplantae; phylum Streptophyta; class Magnoliopsida; order Fabales; family Fabaceae; genus Dalbergia; species Dalbergia oliveri. The sequence goes on from JAMLFY010000785.1 coordinate 21,641, forward strand.
TCCTTTTCTTGCTATAAGCATACTTTAATTTGTTGTATCTTTATTTAGCTCCTTCCTGGTGAGGAAGTGTTCATTACGAAAACTCCTTAGACTTATCACTCTTTGGGTTTGAGTTGCATGAGAGGTCAAAGAAGAAGAAGAACCCTTTGATGGGGGAAGCCAAAAGTTGAATTCAGGTGGAAGTCAAAGGGTCTTTTGTGGGCTATTGAGCAACCTGAATGATTGCTAACTTTATTGCTTGCTTGTTTTTGGGGAAGTTTCCTGTGCCTATTGTCTAAGTTCATGTTTGTCGTGTGTTCCTTCTTCCCTTCCCCCTCATGCATGGTGGATCATCAACCATCTTCTATATTTAAACAACTTGCAATCCTTGTTGAGTGAAGGTGTGGCTGAGGATGATCATCATGTGGGTGATTAGCAGGAGGCCACGAAGATTGACCGTTCCGAGAATGTTGATGGCCAGTGGAAGCCATAGAATTGCAAGGCCAGGGATAGATAGGCTCAAAGAGTTGATTACTATCTTAAGTGATGCACTTCGTGTTAGAATCTTGTGTTTTGAGTTACATTTCATTCCTCAAGTTTTGAGTGTTTTGTGTTTAGATTTGTGTAGTTGTACATTAGTTCGTAGTGTTTTGTGCCATTTGAGTTGTGTGTTTTGTGAAAGTGACTCTTAGAGTTTTGTGGTTTATTTGAAGAAGTATCAATGTACTACTTTTTTTTTTTTGTTTGCACAATTAATGTACTATTTATTTGCCCTTTCTTTAAACTTCTCCTTAACCGATCAAATTGGAAATTACTGACTTGTTCAAATGATCCAATGACTCATTACGAACTAAGCAAAATATCACATTTTTTTAAAATTTGGTTTAATTAAAATATTTGACCGTCAAACTTTATATATATATTTTTTTCAATTTTCTATCTAAACTACCAATATACCAAAAACTTATTGAATTTTAACTAATATAATTGGAGTTCAGTTAGTTTGCTATGGGATAAAACTCTTCCAATGACAATTTTTTTTTTCTCTGGTCAATCAACTCAAACCCAAAAAGTTATGCAAAGAAAAATAAGTGTTGAATCACTTGAATAAAATGTTGCCTTTTTACTTTATCTTTACAAACTATTATTGTAAGTTAAGTACTTATAAAAGTGTTAACTCAATGAGACTTCCACCAAAAAGAATCTTAGAGTATATCTATGCAACTTAATTACCCTCCTAGTAGAGATGAGATTGTTTCTAACATTCTGTTAGAAGTTAGTTTAGAACTGTGCAATCATCCCAACCACAAAGGATTATGGCGAGAACTATCCACTGTCCAGATGACAATCCCCTGAGGGATTAGTCATGGTTCATCCACCGGACTTTATTTCTGTCTCCCTAGAACCAATGTTGCACGAGCCTATAAAACAGATATTATGTTCAAGTTAGTCGTTATAAGTTAATATTTCTAATAAGCCCAAATTAAAACAATGGCATTTTGCATATAATAAATCCAATTTATCCGACAACAATAAGCAATAATGTCATTCAATATGCAAGAGAAAGGGTTGGATGAATCCGTATTATTAGTACGTGCAAAGAAAGTGCTTCCCATGGTTCTTCCTCTTTCCCAGGAACGTACATACGAAGTTGATAGCAAATAATTGGAACGCACGCACATAATTATCTTTTACTTGAATATCAAAACGATGTCCCTATTATCGATCCAATGCCATTATTTGATAGACGATTCACGATCATTGGTGGACATATTGGATATTTCCCAGCAGGAATGATACATTGTTTTGGTGGATGTGTCAGAAAAACTATTCATTTTGCTTTTGGATCTTGCATGTGCTTCAAGTCCAAGGAAACATCATGCACCCGGATAAATTGGTGACTATGCAAGAAAGCACCGAAGACTCATTCCTGAGTGAGAGTTAAACAAAGCACAGGGGCACATAGCTAGCAGGTACCAAATTTGTGTATGTTATGGAGAATATAATAGGACAGGTTGCCTTGCTTCGCAGAAGGGGCAACATTGGATGAAAATCACTCATCTTCAAATCATTTCTCATTTTTCTATTCCACCAATTATATTTGTCACAATAAATGAAAATTCAATGGCATTTGAAATTTTAATATAATATTATAATTGATTGCTCGTTTTTCATATGACAAGAATGATTGATGAGGGAGAAAGAGACATAATTTGGAACATGTCATTTTCATTGAGCAGATTTGGAGAGATTATAGTATTGAACGTAGTAACCAC